>JAAAKE020029704.1:0-10000 GCA_010014785.2 Anisolabis maritima | reverse complement strand
CTGCAAAAGGGTTTGAATAGAAACAAGAACTTAAAAAATAAGCAACGTTTTTTTTTTTTTTTTTTTTTTACTTCAGTCTCAGTCTAATCTCTCTCAAATAAATTATTTATCCCATTTTCATCCATTTTCACCCATCCCTTTGCAGGTTCTTTGGGGGCCCCCAAGTGAGGAGTCGCCACTGCACGCCCCTTAAGGCCGGCTCTTGAACTAAATACAATTCTAAAAAAAAAAATAAATAAAATCTTAATATATTCAATAATAGTACAAGCGAAAAAATAACGCCTATTTTTATGAATAATTTCTATGGTTTATCAAAAGTTGTTCATTTGGTGCCCCCTAGGATTACGTTTTGTTCTTAAGATTTATCTTCCCCCTGTGAGACCGATCCAACTCCTAATATTGGGTCTACCGGAATGTTCGCTTTTTCTATTTGAAATTTATCTACTAATTTTGGTAGCGGTCTTTAACCTGATTGATGAAGGAGGATGTAGAAAGTGACAGACAATAATATATAGAATAAGGATATAACAATAAATATTAATATAAATTAACATTTATTTTTGTCTAAAAATCCGTCAGAACTTTCCGGTAAACCCAATACATATATCCCTCTTTAATTGCGAAAGTTTAATTTAACATTTTCACCCCTTAGAAATTTGCTATATAAATAGTTATATTTATTTTAAACTTTTAAAAAAGTTGAGAAAAAAATAATTACTTATTAGTCTATCTTTGTATTGTAAAATTGTAATTCAACAATAAAACAACTTTGAAATAATTGCCTAGCATACCTGCTAAATATGAAATTATTTTTCGCGCAATTAGTATATAACATTACTTAGGATACTTTTTTTTTTTTTTTTTTCTTATAATTCTAGTAATAAAAGTTGATGAGATAAAATCGCGCGCGCCCCCCCCCCCCGACCGATGGGAATCTACTCTACTCACTCTCACACACAAACAATTTTATTACAATATATTTATATTTTAATTCCCTTGAATAAAATTAGCATACAGGTATGGCAACACGGACACGGCTTCTGCCATAAACATACTAGTCCAAGCAAATGATGATCTAATAGCTTTTTAATAGGCAGCTGTAGTAAACTAGCCTTCAGAAATCATTAAAAATTAATTTTTTTTTTTAATCTATAGAAAGTAAATTATCTTTTGATCTCGTTATTTTTTTTTTTTATCATATCCTAATTTATTTCCATGCTCATAATTTAAATTATTTGCATAACATGAAAAGAATTTAAAAATGTTTTATATGGTATTATTTATTTAAAAAAAAAAAAAAAAAAATGGTAAAAATATATATAAAATATCTCTAAACGATCTTTTAGTTTTTTTTTTTTTATTTCTCGTTGAAAATGAAATTCATTATCATTTCATAATTACTAGGGACCTGTTTGCAGATTTCTGCAATCTAATAACAAAAACGAAACATGCGATTTTTTTGAGTGTTTGTCGTAGAGCTTAAGTGAAGAGCGATATGAACTCAGCTCAAAATGACGTACCATTTAACCCCTCCTCCCCCTTTTTATACAAAAATTTAGAGTTGATGATCACCCCCTCCCCCCCTAATGCTTACCCAATAGTCCACAAAATAAATGCCAGTCTTCTAATCGCCATCTAGGAATCCATAAGATTGAGCCCCTGCGGTTTATTATCTTATGTATCTTAAATGTAGCAGTTTTACAAAAAATTCCTTCAAATAGGAAAATTGTTTTCTTTTTTTTAAACTCATATATTATGTTTTTTATTTCTATTCCAATTAAAATGAAAAAACTGGGAGTGGCTTTCACTTGACTTTCTTATATACTGATATAGGTGAGTTCCCATGATTTTTATAAAGATAAAGATTTTTCAGATAAAGTACCACTTCCGGTTAAAAGGTCGAAAATTGTATGTTTTTGCTGTATACGAGAAAATAAAAAATAAGCTTTGGATCATCTCTCGTTATCTAGTTTTTAAACGGAACGAGGGACTCCCCTTCAAAGCTTCCGTTTCTACATTCACATGCATCCCATTGGAAAGTGTATTGGTCTCTATATGATCTCTTCTACAATCGTGAGAGAGGAGTTCTCTACTTTCCCAGAGTGGAGTAGGTACTTTTTTAGATGGGATCTTAGAGAAGGAAAATTTTTTGTACTGTCGTATTAATAAGTCGATATCTACTTGTTTTAATGTGTACAATGCACATTTACTTTTCTTACTTCAGAAACCTCATAAGAGTTCCCCCAGAAATTAAAAATGGATTTTTTGTGCCAAAATTTAGGCTTTGTGATTTTATTTTCTATGGGAAAGGAAAGATTAGGGTGTAGCCAGGGGGTTAAACTCTCCTAGCTAAATTATCAAAAAACAAAATTCAAACAGAACATACATACATATATAAATAAAATTATAAGAGAGAAGTATAATGTTAAATAAAATTTTAAACGCTGTTATAAATTATTATTTTATAAGCTTTGGAATTTATTTTAAACAAGAGCTACAAATCATTTATTACAAGAGGTCTTTTTTTTTTTTTTTTATTGTTAATCGATAATAACTTTGTTTCAAATGAAACTTATTCTAAATTTATGTAGCCACATTTTAATAATCCAATTCATTTATTATTGATAACAAGCATGAAAGATTCAATTGCAAAATATAGAAAACTTTTCTATTACCTCAGGCTATTTTTATTACAAATGTTGCGTAAAATTTACAAATAAGGATGTCATTATTATAGGCCCAAGTTTAACACGAAATTCTTTTTTAATAGTACAATTATCACAACACTACAAACAGATGTTTATACTTTTTTTTAAAAAATAATATAATATTTATTTATTTAATTTTTTTTTTTTTAATTACTTGGCTATTACATAGACTTAAGACAAGGCTTATCAAATCAATTGCCGAAGACGCGGTAAAGAGATGTAATACACGGAACAAGACTTGGATAGCAGCCCATCTCATAATCACATATTAAAATAATTTACAAAAATACAACAAAATAAAAACAAAACACTATTATTATATTATAAATAATATTACAAAAAAAGAACCAGTAAAAAAGTAAAGTTCATAAGAAAATAAATTGATACAATAACATAATAAAATAACAATTTTATTTGGACCATCTTCCGGGTTTTCCGTTTATTTACCTGAGGTGCTTCCGTGCTCGGAGGTTCACACTTCAAACCCAACCGATCTCTGACCGCAGTCATTTATCGGCACTCCTATAATAATTTCTATACACACCTGGTCCCTTTCATCATACCTATTTTTTGCTCGTGAAGATGTTCGAGTTTGAAGATGTTCTCTCTCAGCATTCCTTGTGTAGAATGCATCATTGAGAGGGAATCCTTCTTTACGTCCCTTCCCCGTAGAGATCAAATGTTCCAATTCAGAACATTCTTAAGAATTTGTTTACATTAAATATTTTATTTAGGTCCTGATAGCGAACACCGATCTCTTGTAGAGAACGGAGAAACCTACCAACTCCACCAGTGAGCTCTGATAAAATAACAATGTTAAGAGAATTTTATTAAGAAGGGAAAGGTTATTCGGAGAACTTGATATATATATATATATATATATATATATACGGGACCGTAGCCAGAAAATGTTTTCGAGTGGTTTGTAAAGAATAAATTTATATCAATATGGATAAAGATCATTGAATATGGTTTCATTAATTTTGAACAAGTTTTATTTGATATAATATTAAAACAAAGTTGTTATTAAATAATAATAAAATAAATTTTGAATATCATACTAATTAATTATTTGTAGCTCTAGTTTAAAATAAATAAATAAATTCCAAATAATATATAAAATATTTTAAAATTTTTATCAACATTATATTAAATTTTATTTAACACTATACTTCTCTCTTTATTATTTATTTATATATCTTTTTTTTTCGAGGGAGGGGGGGTATATCCTCTTTTCTGACTAAGTATATATATATATACTATACTATACTGAATTACTGCTCTGAAAATGGGATTGTAAACAAACCTCAATGTCAATTCCAGAACCGATTTTAAAAATAATGATCTAATAGAAAGTTAATTGTCCATAGATGTGATACGAAATCTGTTTCAGTTTTGAATATTGATTTAAATAGAATTTGCATGGTGATATCTGAAATTAAAGAATAATCAATTCGTTAAAAAAAAAAAAAAAAACAATAAAAGCTTGAAATTATATTAACAAACACTCTATATCAATTTTTCTCTTAAATATGATATTTCAATGAAGATGTCGATACATGATGAACAATCAATTTATTTTATGGCTCTATTCATACACTAATTGAATAATCAAGTAAAACAAGTACATATTTTTGTGATTGTCCAGCTCCAAAAAGTAAAATAAAAACCTGACGGATTTCTGTTTTAATAGAAAAATAGGGTTTATAATGAATATCTATTCATCATTATAAAGGATAGAAATTCTACATTTTCTTTTAAACATCGCAATAACTTTGAAAACTCTTCTATTATTTTAAATTATTTGTATATAATTTACTCTTTCTTAGTATGTTTTTAAATTTTTTTCTAAAATCAAAATACATTGGACACTTGTTATCTTGCCTAGAGGCCTGACCGGCAAGAGAATTTTTTTCAAGGGGTCTATTAGCTAGGGAGATAGGTAAATTAATAAATAGCGACCCCCGTCCTCGGATAAACAAGGGGTGGGGGGGCTATCAGGGTCAAACCCCTCCCCCCTCACAAAAAGTTAAAAAAAAAGAAAATAAAGTCTTAAATAAAATTTTAAACACTGTTAGAAATTATAAAAAAATATTATATTCTTTGGAATTTATTTTAAAGTAGAGTTACAAATTATTATGATATTTATAATTTTTTTTATTGTTATTCGATAATAACTTTTATTATATTCAGAATTACTGATGGTTGTTGATGTAAATATACTCTTATTACGGTCCTGAACAAGACTAAATATTGTTAACTTTTCAAAAAATAATGTACAAAATGAAATTCTGTTTCACTTCCGTGACCCTCCTTTCTTCATTATTTTAGTAAAAAATCCATCAGAACCAATTGTTCAAGTCATCATATAATTCTTCCAAAATTTTCAAACTCATTTAACCGATCAAAAACACAATGAACCGAAATATATATATATATTTTGTAATTGGGTCATTATTTTGATTTAGATCAAATAATGACTCAAATAAGCATGTTAAATATATAATAATTTTAATTTTATATCTAAAGATGACACAATGCTGAAATTGTTGTACACACTCACAAAATAAATCCTATAATAATAAATAAATAATAAAATTATTATTATTTTTTTTTTTTTAAAGGACGAAAAACTTTAAATTGAGTGAAATTTTAGCATAGAAAATTATTGTCATTCTAGAAGGGGTGTAACCTCGGGGGAGGGGGATTCTAATGAATAAATTTATTTCAATATGCATAAAGATCATTAATTGTGAATAAATTTTATTTGATATAATAATATTAAAACAAATTTGATATTAAATAATAAAAAAAAACTATAAATATCATAGAAATAAATAATTTGTAGCTCAAGTTTAAAATAAATTCCAAAGAATAGAAAATAGTATTTCTAATAATGTGTAAAATTTTATTTAATAGAAAATTATATATTTTTTTTTTTTGAGAGTTCGGTTGGGGGGGGAGGGTTTGAACCCCCCAAATCCCGCACTGGGGTAATGTATTGGAATCAATTGATCCAGCGGAAGTAATTTGGTAGCTTAGCCGTTAAACGAACCTAGACTAGATTTATAATAAATAATCCCATCTATAATTTTAACATCCTTATTTATAAATTTTACGCAACATTTGTTATACTAATTCCTTTTTTTTTATTATTATCCATAGTAAATAAATAAATATTTAAATAAAAAAGTTCATCTATTAACTTTAATAGTTTATTTATTTAAACTTTTGAAATATTCGGATGAATTAGGAAGACAGATGGAGGGATAATATCTCATCTAATATTATTATATAATAAAAGGTAGAAAATAGAATCGTTTCCAACCAAATAAACCTTTAAATTTAATGAGTAATATAAATCTTTTTTTATATTTCCTCTCCCTCACCACTAAATTTCTTAGGCCTAAACACCGGATGTTTCCATTAGTTCTTCAAATGTATCTTTTTTTTTTTTTTTTTTTTTTTTTTTTGTGATGCAACTAACACAAGATTTAAATGAATAAACCCGTTTTGTCACTTGCTTACTAGGAAACCAACCAATAGTCAATTGAATGAATAAATAAAATAACGAAATGTTTTGGTTTGTCAGCCTATATTGATTTAAAATGAACTTGAAATATCATCGATTGAATATAATTTACATTTGTTTTCCACGTAACAATATGTTGATGTAATCTTTTGCCGTTTTTCGGAGAGAGCTACCACTCTACTTTAATTAGAGAACAGCTACCTAAGGGGCACCGCGAAAAAAATAAAGAGAATGTTGTGTGATGTGCGTTTGTTCACGCCAAATTTTTTTTCTATGGCTTTAGTGGAGGAGGCCTACCTCCTGAATTGAAGTTGATAATGGAAGAAAAAAAAATGGCATCGGTTATTTCTTCATTCTTCAGAATAATATAGATTGATCTTCAATAATATTATTCCCCAGGATATACTGAAAATACCATATTATACTAAACTCTATCTTGATATCTTGATATAATAAAATACTTTAAAACAGACGTATCTAGGGGGTGGGGGCTAGGAGCCTTTCCCTGCCCTTCCCCCTCCCAACATGATCAAATAAAAATAAAAGGTGAAAAAATATTTTTACGAACAAGATGATGATATTATTAATATTTTCATTTTGAAGTTTCGTTCAAAAACGTCCATCTTCCTTAGAGATTAAATCAAAAGGCTTCTTCTTCAGATAAATAATAATGAAAATTAAGGATTTTGAAGCCCGAAATGTCCATCAAAAGCTTTAATTTTTTTCTACCATTAAACTATAAATGGAGGGAATGCATAATATATTTAGTATTTTATGAAGAAGCAATATTTTTTGCAATAAATAAATGTATAATACAAATAAAATATATCTATTTTAATTTACTTTCGCTAATATGGTTCTTTTTTTACCTCCTTGAAATCCAAGTTTCATACAAAATTTAGTCATCCTTTGGAGTTTACTTTCCAAGTCCCATCCAATTTGAGCAAGTTTAATTTTTGACTCTTAATTAACATAGAGAAAAAAAAAAAAAAAAGTGGAAATGCATATGGATCTATGATAAAGAGGTACCGCCCCGAAGGGGTCGTATTTCTAACGGTTTCTTTCATTCTCCTCCCGAAAGGATCGGTTGTTTTCTTTTTTTTATAAGTCCGGTGTTAACATTGAAACATGATAATTAAGTTGAAGAAAACGGACTCTCTCTCTCTTTCTCTCACCGTGCAGATGGCAGTTTTCCTTATGCAAATGAAGGACCCCCCGAAAAACTAACTGGCTTCAAGACAAAAAGAGACCCGAGGGCCCAAGGGACAGAGGTGACGAGATTGTTCTCACAAGCGGCATGCAAATCCCCCTAAGACAAAAAAAAAAAAAAATTAACATAACAATTAAAACAAGTCAAATAAATGTTAGTGTAAAAAAAAACGAGGCATCATCTTCTCATGATATTAAATTTATACAAAATTGCTCACTGAGATGAAAAATGCAAAATTTGTCTCAGTCATTTTTTTCTCTTGGGCCACATTTATTTGTTTGCTATGACAAGCGAGCCGTAGTAATAAATAATAAATAATACAAAGATATATTTAATATCAGAGTAAATATTTAATTTTAGAGTATAATGGTTGACAAATGTCCAGTAGAAATTATCTCGATAATTAAATTAGAGGTTAAAATATTTAAAAAAAATGGATTCATAATAAATCGAGTGGGGGGGGGTATACTTGCGCCCTTATACAAGGATATGATATATAAAAGTGAGGAGGTTTTTTATTAACGCCTTAATGACGACGTTTATGTCTTCATCAGCTCGTACAATCACTTTAAAGATTTCCTATACCTATGCTTATACATTATAATTTCGCTCAACAAGCAATGCAATCATACTTTGTCAGCAATATTTTAAAGTGATTGTATGAGCTGATGAACACATAAACGTCGTCATTAAGGCTGCGCATATTTATATCATATTCAGCCTGATCATTATTATTGTTTAATCTTTCGAATCAACAACTGTTGAAAATAAACATTAAGGGATATCGATGCGGAATCTAAAAAAAAATTGGTTTATTCCTAGGGTTGAAAAAAAAGTTGGGCGTTAATAAGCCAAAAGACATAACTCAAGTTTTACATGTGATAACTCATTTAATTATTATTAAACCTTTTATCAGTAAGATAATAAACAACAAACTATTGTTTTGTTTCAATTTAATATTTATTTTTGTGGACAAAACATTTAGGAGAGTGAAGATAATATGTTGACCATAAATTTTATCTTTTTTTTTTTTTAAACTATCAAATTATGTATTCGTTGGCCGGTCAATGCAAAAATGCACGGTGAAGAATAACGTTCCAGTCCGGCCCTGGACAAATCATAGGCTCTGTCTTATAAATAAAATTACAAATAAAGAGAATAAAATAACAATAAAACATTCATTTTCTACAGGATGTCAAAGATAAAAACCGACCCCAGTCCAGTGACAAACATGTAATTTCACGTGCATAAAGAGGCATAGAAGCTGAAGTCGACCATTTTCAACACTTTTGGTGACTTTGTAAGTGTATTTTTATTAAAAAAAAAAAGATCTAATTTTCGGGTAAATAAAGCATATAAATACATTAATCGCAATAAGTGTCACTGGACTAGGGCGTTTTTAATCTTTTATATATATATATATACAGTATATCCTTATCTTTTAAGTGACTCTTAGACGTGTGAGGGCAGCTCTATGGGAGCTGGTCTTATTTATCCGCTCATTATTTCTCAATAATTGAACTGATTGTTTGGAGACAAGAAATAATTTTCAACGATCTGTATTCTGAAAAAGTTCCCTGAAAGTCGTCATAGGTAATAAATAAATAATTTGGGTAGACAATGTTCTTTAATTTATTTGTTGTAATAAATATTACAAATATATATATGGAAAATATTATTCCACATACAACCAACCGCGGAAACCTTCCAGAACATATATATATATATAGACAGAACAATTTCTTGCCTCCAAACAATCAGCCATCAACTAATTATTGAGTAATAGAGTCTGACTTAACTCACTTAAAAGTTAAGAATATATATAAAGAATAAAACCGCCCTAGTCCAGTGACACTCTTATTGAGATTAATATGATTCATTTACAGGAAAATTTAAATCTTTTTTTTTAAATAAAAATTCACTTGTCAAGTAACCAAAAATATTATAAACCGGTATATATATGGAATAGTATTCTCATGAGTTGATTTGATTGTTGAGATTAACTCGAATTTTCTGCTCTTCTTTTGGAGCCATTATTATTATTATACTTAATTCACATGCACCCAATCGCGGTAACCTTCCAAAACATATATATATATATATATATTGAAGTAAATATTATAATTATAGAATAAATCCAGAAGAGCTGGCGGACCTGGAGGGGAACAGCCACGGAGTTCATTATCAATAAGCAAGACCAAGTATTGCTGAACTTCGGATTGGTGGGCTCCTAGAAACATGTGTTGAACGTCCGCCGGAAATTTTTCCAACAAAATACAGAAGTCAAAATGGCCTCAGCAGCGAAAAATGATTTCAAACTGAAATAAAAAATTTTTTTTAATCTTAGATAGTGAACTAAAATTTTTGAACATTGGGGATAATAATTAGGCCTTAGAGAAGCAACTTATGAACAATTTTCATTTTAATTCGTTCAGTTAGTCAGGTGCGATTTATAGAAATTGGTCAATTTCTCGTTTTTTTTTTTTTTTTTTTTTTTTTTTTTCACCTCCCAACCCCAAACCCCGTGAACTTTGTTTTTTTTTTTTCTTT
>JAAAKE020029693.1:0-10000 GCA_010014785.2 Anisolabis maritima | reverse complement strand
TCAAATCACTTTTGGATTATTTTCTTATAAAATATGAAATATTATCGGAATGTTAATTTTCAAGGAAAAATTTTATTCAATTATTTTTTTTTATTTTATTTTTAATTTTGCCAACCAACCGATAATTAGGTGGGTAAAGTTGATGTAACCGCACGAAAAATAGAAATGGAATTAATACTATCAAAATTTGTTTTCACATCCTCTGATTTCATTTAAATACTTTATGGAATTATGTTTCTATGTGGTAATTTCTTCCCTCTATTTTGCACACATAAAATAGACATAAATATGATAAACTGAATAATTTTTGCTAAACATCAGACCATTAGGGGGAGGGGGAGGGCAATATTATATTCCTTACATAACATATAGTTTTTTTTTATATATTCTGAAATTAACCTTTTTCCGAAGAAAATGATATACAACACTTCAATCAATCAAAATTTGTTGAAACTTAGTTAAAATAAATTATTTTACGTTGCTCCTGGAGCATTCCTAACAGCCATTCAAAACAAAATATTATAAATATAATTTCCAAGTCAAATAGAGAAAATAAGTCAGTCAAATAAGAAAATTTTAACTTTTAATACTGGCCTCCAAAAGTCTAATCATGGTGAAATATTGAATTTAGGGCCTTAATAGAATAGAAAAGACTATGATTGGCATAAAATAACCCCGGGCCCGCCATTTTTGAGTTTTGAATATCTTGGCCCACAAAAGTCCAAACTTGGTGAAATATTGAATTTAGGATCACTATTAAATTAAAAACACATATTAAACCAAAAGAATTTTTGAACCCATTTTATAAAATTTTGATCGAATTTTTTGATTTAATATGGATTTTTAATTTAATAGTATTTTATAAAATTCTTATCAGTTATTAAGACCTTAAATTCAAAATTTCACCAAGTTTAGACTTTTGGGGACCAAGATATTCAAAACTCGGGCTCGGGTCATTTTGGATCAATCATAGTCTTTTCTTTTCTATTAAGACCTTAAATTATTTATATTATATTTGCTACCAATTAATATAAATAAATAAGGAAGGAGTCTAAATGGCATTGTGCCGAAAAAGATCTTAAATTCAAAATTTTATAACTTTTGGGGTCCAAGATATTCAAAAATAAATATTTTTTCCAAAATGGTTGTATTTAACTTGAAAAATGTTTAATTTATTTTGGAAAAGATTGAAATTGACTTGGACTTGTTAGTTTTTTTTTTTAGGGAGTCTTTAAAATTAAATGTATAAAAACCCTCAAAACCTAGAAAAAAGTAATCTCCGTTTTGTTACCCCTGGTGTACCATGCACTGGTGACTCACAGCAAACCCTTTATAATAATAATTATAATAATATATATAATTAAATTATAGAAAAAATTACCTTTTGACTTAATTAATAATATCCCTCAATTATTTGTTAGTAAATGGTTGGCAAAGTTGACCGATCGACTTGTTTTAATTAAAATTTCTTCTCACAACTTCACCTTTTTTTTTCATACATTAATATTCAACCTATTTTAATATTTGTATATTTTTATGTATATTTTATGTATATATTTTTTTTTTCATTGCCTCATTTATTAATTGCAATTATTATTTTCTAATTAAATTCTTCTCAATCACTGATTGGATCGGATTTTTTGCGCATTTTTCTTAAGTCTAAAGTCTTCAAAGTGCAAAGTTTACGGTCTATTTAATCTTGACTCCATTCTGTGCCGAGGCCGCTTCTTCTACACCCACATGATAACAATAATTAACTGATAATAAGATAATTCACCCTTCAATCATTTCCTCATCTTTTTTAATATATGCACCAAGAAAATTCCAAAGCGGAGCAAAAACACTTTTTCCTTTGATTTTTTCCATTTTCCTAGATCTTATGAATGATGCAAGATAGGATCCCAAGTCCCCGAGTTCCCAATATATTTGACGGGATACTAAAATGTCACATTTTTTAATTCTTGTATTAGAGAAAAAAGGATAAAAGAGATGGAAAAGAGGTTAGGCTCAGGAATACATGTTAGAGCGCGAGGGTGAAGTAAATTTTCAGGTTCTTTTCTAAAATAAGGGTTAGTAGACATGAAAAATTCAAGAGGGAAGTTTATCCAATTTGCCTTTTAAATGTGCAAGAAAATAACGAATCCTGATTAAATCCCTAAAGAAAAAAGTAAACCAAAATTTTTTATAAGGTCATAATGCGAATAAAATTTTTTTCATTTAAAGCTTGTCACGCTACCTTGCTCTAAGGTGTAGTCGGCATTACTTATATAATTGGGAATATATAATATTTATAACGATTACAGGAGGCATGAATTTTGTTTTAATGTTCCTTGCCCTCGAAACAATGACAAAGGGGAATAAAATATATCGAATGAAGTATTTTATTTGGATTCTCTTTTAACAGCATGCTTACCTAGAGATTTCTAAAGCCAAATTTAATTTTGATTCAAAAACAATAGTAAACCCACCAAGAGTAGGTTATGTGTTGCCTGGTTTAGAAATGGCTCTTCAAGGAAGACGATTAAACAAAATAGGAAAAGGTTATTTATTATTACTTATTAATAAATCTATTTATTGAAAATAACATTTGCATGTAATGAGTAGAGAACGTGATCAAATCGTGATTGTTTCTTTAGACACTGAACGCTCCTGCTTCTTGGAGTAGTGAATAAATTTTTTGATTATCAATTCAAGACATAAAATCATCTCCTTCCCAAACCGAATATTTTATACTTTTTAATTGGCTATAATTTTCATCTAACTTATTTTTGTTTACATATTGATGAAAGAAAATTTTAATCACAGTATTAAATTTGTTATTGCCATGTTAAGAGATAATTTTTACTTGATCAGCAGAAAGAGTGAGAAAATACACAATTTTAATAGAGCAAGTAGACCTAAACCACTCTGAGATATTTGTTCTGCTGATCTAAATTTATTTTTTTTTTAAATCACTTTTTACTAGAAAGCATTTTTAGAATAACGAAAGAAATTTTATTTAAATAAATAAAACATTCTATATTGTTTAATTAATAAAATGGCAAACTAAACTTATTTTGTTTTAATTTAGAGGTGATGGTGACGACGGTATTTTATCATATATTAGATATGAAATTAAGTTTTAATTGTATAAAACAAATAAAAATTTTAATACCAAAACAACATACTTATCATCCCTTACATAGCTTGAAAGTTGACATATTTATAAAATAACCATGTCCTCGTGGACATCACTTTTACAAAGACTTTTATGATGCCCTATTTTTCCTGGCATCTTCACTATATAAAAAATTCAAGTTCCAGCTCAAAGGGAAATTCACGTGATGGCCTCGCAATTTTTCATTAGTATTTGTATATTTGGGATTTTTTCAGGTAATTGTTATATGATTTTTATAAATATTAATTTTATTTTATTTCTTATAGTGTTTTCTACTCATTACTCTAGATCTGCCCAGAATAGACCATGTATGCGCAGGGGTTAGTAACGCAAGAAATTTAACTAATACTCACTGGTGTTATTTCTTTTTTTTTTTATTAAAAAGGGTTAAATATAATAGGAAGGATTATTTGTACTTTTATTAAAAAGATAATCTTCTAGACATCAGAAAAGAACAACTGGCCCTCTACTTCCCATGTGTCGCCGCTCCGATTAAAGGTTTTTAAAAATGGGAAAAAATACTCCTGGTATTATTTAACTTAGATTTTTATAAAAGAAAATGTTGGACATAAATATCAACAATTTTGACATATTAATGTTTATATATAATTGGAATTCTGATTACTTTTTATTTTTGCAACAATATTTTTCCAAATGAAAAACTTGTGGGGATAAAGGTGCCATTTTGAGAACTATTGCTGGATCAAAAATAAAAGGTAATTAATTATACGTAAACATTAATACATTGAAATTGTCGATATTTATGTCCAGCAAAAAATTTTGTCCACATCTATAATTATTTTATTTTGACTTAAATCTTATTTCTCTCTTAACCTATTTCATAGTTGAACTGTCACACATTTCTCTCCTATTTCAGGGAGCAGTAACGAGGTCAGTTTTTGTTGGGGTTTAAGTGAAATTTCTTTTCTTGTATAAAAATTTCGGAAATTTTTTAAATTAAATTATTTTGGAGGGACAATTTTCCTTTTTTTTTATTTTAGAGGTGTTTTTTGTTCTCAAGCAAAGAAATTTTCTTTAGATTTAGGGGGCCCGGACGATAATGAATAAACAAAGCTAAAAAGAAAAATTATCCTCTAAATCCTCCTCCTCAAAATAATTTATTTATTGAAATACTGTCAAGAATATCGGGTTTCTTGCCTTTGCGAGATAATTAAAAAAATTAATATACAATAAAATGACAAACTAAAATCAAAATAAATAATATTTTATTATTATTATTATTATTATTATTATTTTTTAAAACAATTATAAAAGTACTGATAGTCGAAAAGCGTGAGAGGGGACAGGCGGGGATCAATCAATTTTATTTTCGGACATGAAATGTGAGACCAATTGAATCGAAGATATATAATATATGTGATGCAAGAAAAATAATCATCATAGCAAGATTACATTTCATTTAAAGAAAAAAATTTATAATTAAAGATAACTTAGAAAAAAAGATAATTTAATTATTTTATATGGAAATAAAAAAAACGAAAACAAATCTGATGAAAAATAAAATTAAAATTTTGCATCCTTGTAAAAAACTCAAATGATTATGTATAATATTTTAACAGACATTTTATTAACCAAAATTTTATATTTTTTAATTTAATATTCATCCATTTTTAATGCATGAATGGTTTTCTCAATTTTTGAACACAAGTTGCTCTAAGCTACGCCTGTTGAAAAAATAATTATTTATATTATTTGAGACGGGGAGATAAAATACTTTAAGATCGTTTCATAATCTTTTGGATTCTTACATATTCTCATTTTTTTTCTTAAAATTTTATCTTTTAGTTACCCACTTAAAATTTGAGAACCCATTTACCACCCAACCCTCCAACTTTAAGGTTATTATTTTTAATAAATATCTCCAAAGAAGAATTTTTAAAAATTTAAAAAAAAACAACTGTAGGATACAAAGGAACAAATTTTCACAGCTGATTAATATAGTGGACTTTCGAATCCTAAGTTCAAGGCAATTCAGGTTAAAATCGAGTTTCTTGCAAACTTAATGATGCCAAAGAATTAATTCGCTTCTATTAATATATCGCATACTAAAAAACAACCCAATTATAATGCTTTTAATAGAAAATTTGCAAACATCAATTTCTTCCCTTGCTTTTCATTGTTATTGCAATGAACTTCTCACTGACCTCAGAAAACGTATTTCTGTTGAGAGTTGAGTCTTAGTTATCACCTCCTTCCTTTAATAAATTCAAAATTGTCCTATTGGGTCAATCTGACTCTAAAGAAGGAGATTCACAATATCATCACAAATTCATCTATCTGAATCCCCATAAACTCTCTCAGGACTGGTGTGTAGCCCACTCTTTTAAAAAGTTCACTGAGCGATGATCCGCGATGACGACGCACCAGAGCAACACTATTATAAAGTTCTCTAATCCAAGCACCAAACCAGAAAATTTTTTCGGAGCCGGGGAAAGGGTGGGACTCAACTTACTCCTTGGAAATTTCACAAAGTGACCAGCCTAATTTTTTCCATGATTGAAATCCTCAGCACATTTATCCATTTCTGGGGAACAATTATTGACTTTTTCAAAAAATATTTATAAAAAAAAAAAAGGGACAAAGGCCGTGATGTAGATAGAGGAATGCAAATAAAAGACAATCCTCGGCCCGATATATTCTTTTTTCCTAAGTCTTTTTGGGGATAAACATGGAAAATTTTCTTTTTATTTAAATGGGATTTTATACTTTAATATGAAATATATTTTCCATTGATGTTTGTCTTGAATGAAATATTAAAATTTTTTATTAAACTCTAAAAATGGACAATGATGTTTTAATAGACTGTACTCATAAATTAATTAATTAAAATAACTTGATAAGATTCTTCTCAATTGATTTGTTTTTATATTTATATTAAAAGGCGCATCCAAGAAAATGATACATGTCTATATAAGAAATATGATTCATTTCGTCATATTATATAACCGCACTATCTATGTTTTAATGAGAAAAAAATTCGATCTTATAATTTATTTTGTAATAAAAAAATAATATAAATAAGTATAAACCTTTTTTAAAAATACTCAAAAAAATTTATATCAACTTTTGAGCTTTTTAAAATTTATTAAATGGGTGCTTTGAGACAAGGTTCGGGAAAATTATAAAATAAATGCACTTGTGCGGTCCATCCATCTAGCAGCATCCTGGACCCCCGCTAATAAATCTTATAGTTTTTATTAAAATCGAATTGCTTTTGTCTTTATTTGAATTCCTTTTTTCTTCTTATTCAGTAGCCAGAATTTTTGTATTGAACTGGATTTGAGAGACTCAAAAGTCTTTGATCTACGATTCGGATTCGAGGAATTTTATAATTAATTCCATTCTACATTTTAATATAAATGAATTATATTATTCTAATTCAAACTGCTTTGTCTTTTTGTAGCACCCGAAAATGAGCAACTCGAACAAGACCTCGAATTCGAACTCCTCGGGAGATTCGGAACGAGGCTCAAACCTGAATCTTGCTGAACCGGTCACCACGGCACATCAAAACTCTGAAGCGATTTCTCCAATCCAGAACTTTGATCTGAGTGACTGCAATGGATTGCATAAAGAACCTCAGACTTTGTCTTCATCGTTTTTGGAAAACTTTGCAAGAAGACCTATCGGACAACTTGCGCTCCGGACCATTGATCATTTCCTCGGCAAAGTAGAGAAGACACTGATTTGGTTGGATCCTACGCCTCCCTATCCAGAAGGTCTATTCGGCACTAGTTCCCCACAGCAAAATCCAGAAAGGCCTTTACCTTGGATCCTTTTTATTCCATTCCTTATTTTCCTTAGATCTTTTCTTATTGTTTCCGGAATCTTTGCAAAAATATTCCAAAGCTCATCAGTGTCACCTCGATCCGCGGTAAGTTTTCTTTGTTAGAAATATTCTCATTTTATCAATTATTTTCCAGTTCATTTTTATTGAGTTATATAAGTTCATAAATTTTCGTAACTTAACATTGGGAGGGAGTGAGGGGAAGAATCAACATCACATATATATGCTGCTGAATCCGCTCTTTAATATTTGTCTTGGTCAGGGATCTTATAAGTGGCGGCCCGAACCCTCCCAACAGGGGGGGCTATTGGAAGGGAAGGATAAAAAAAGTTTGAAGAACCCTAGTCTAGTTTATAATTCGATAGGTTTAAACCAAAATGTTCATGAACTAATCCCGAATTCTACGATACATGCGCATGTGTTTAGAATTAATTCATCTATTTGTTTAAACGAACCTTATATCTGTCTTAAATTTAATAGGTTATCTTTTTAATTGATGTCAAATATTGAAAATAACTTATCAATCATGCTATAAAAAAACACAATTTATAAAGAGATATTTTTATTATAATATTTTGTTTCTAACCTTTATTTTTTAATTTTTTAATTTTTAGATTATTTTCATTCAACGTCGTCGTCGTCGATTAAGATATATCAAATTTGTTGGGAAACGGACCTTAGATTCGACTCAAAAGCCTTTGGCCACAAATGGAGTTGGCCCTGCTGCACATACTCCTGAACGTTTCCGTTTAACGCCTATCCGAGTTCTTTTCTGGCCCTACTTTGTGGGTAGATATATTTTCAATTTTCTTGGTTTTGGTCTTAATTTTTCAAGATCAGCAACTCCACAGTCACCACCACCACCATCATCACCTGAATCTTCCGGGAATCCTCCGGTAAAGAAAATCTTATATGTTTTTATAATATATTATTATTTTTCAGAAGGAAAATAGTGAAAAAATGAAGTTTAATATTACAAAATATTTATTTGTTGCTCTGGACGATCAATTTTGCGGATTTGATCATGCAATAATGAGTGAAATTAATCGTTCAGAGCAATATTATATTATAATTTATATTATAACTTCTTTTTTCACTACTTTCCATCTTAAATACCAAGACAACGGAGCCCTTCATTAATAATATTATTTTTATTTGAATATTTATTTTTAGGAGAAGAAACGAAAATTGTCTGAATTAAGCGAAACTCAGAATGGTACATCCATTTGTACCGTGGTCAATGAGGAGAGTGATGAAGAGGAAGCTGATGAACACAAATTAAGCCTGGTAGATGCAATGAAGAGAGATTGGAAGGAAGAGTCTCCTGATCCTGATTATAAAGTATTACTCATATTTTTCTCTAATTTATATTTTACTGAGAGAAGAATAGAAAAACAATTAAACTTTTTTTTTAAATATTTATTCCATCTTTATGCTGATTCGTTTCTACGAATTATTGTATGTATTCCATTATGGAATAGATACAGGATGTCATTTGAAAGTAGATCCGAAAAATGTTAATTTAAATTATCAAGACATGCTAGACTGATCATATTTTCTTCACTCAAAAACGGGGCATCAGGGAGACCCCCGGGTAGGGTGGAAAAATAATAACAAAATTTTAATATTTATTATATTTGACAAAAAACTTTAGGGAAAAAATTAGCTTTAATTTAATTACTGACATAAAATTTGTTTTCATTGCAAAAATTTTTATGTAAATTTAAAAAATTCAATTATTGAAAAAAGTTCGAGAAGAAAACCAGCGTTTATTTTCCACCTCACTTTAATGCAGATCTTACGGTCATTCTACAGCGACCATCCTCAGTGCACAAAATACATCAACTGCGAAAATAATTATATGGACTCAATAAGTCGCACAAGTCTAGCTTAGATCTACGCCCGGTCTTTGGAAAATTATCAAAATTTTTATCAGAGTTGCCAGAGGAAATTTTAGAAAATTATAGTTATATTGTAGAGAAGTTAAACAGAGGCTAAAGAATATCAGAATTTTTATATCCTTTGACATTAAGCCGTTATTCACATCTATTGGATCTTTTGTTAAAAACGGTTGGTGAATTTTGGGACTTTATCCAATCATATACAAATCCACCTTAGAACATTTATAAGCATTGAACTATGATATCAAGTAACACATCACTCAACTTGTTTTTTTATTTTTTATTATTTATAACTATAATTAAGTTATTTGACATATACAATAGAGCTGCCATCTTTCCGTCTGTTTGAAATTTTGGAATGAAATTATATAATTAGCACACATGGCGATTCATTCTTTTTAATAAATCTTATTAATTTTTCAGCCTTCTTGCGAGGAGGAAGAAGAGTCAGAAGATAATTCTTCTAATGATGATAAAGAAGAAGAGGAAGACACTTTATGTGAATCTTCAGACGATGAAAAGAGTAAACCTTATGATTTAACAAAGTGTAGAGAGAAAAAAAATTCTCAGGCGATAACTTCAGATTCAACTTTATCAGATCAACCGGAATCGGATCAAACGATCAAACCAAGAAGAAAGAGTGATAACAAAGAGAAAAAGTTAAAGAAGAAAGAAGAAAAAGATAAAAATTTGGAGAATGAAAGTAAAAATGAAAATGCAAAAAATAATGAAATGAAAAAGAAAGAAAAAGAAGATAATTTGTCACCAGTGTCTGTGGAAAGCGCATCAACGGTAACAATTGTCATCGGTAATAGAACTAACATTCATTTGGCCTGGTTCTCTTTTTCTTTTCTTCTATCTTTTCTTGTTTATTTCATTTTGAATACAGAACACATTTGTTTACAAAATGAATAAATTATTAGTAATTTTATCACTAATTATCACGCGTTTGAAGAAACATGGATTTAGGCTCATAAAACGATTTTTAATTATAATTTTTTTTTTAAATGCATTTAAATTAATTAAATAGGCTATACAGTCAGAAATTGCAAATCTTTTTATTAATGAGTCTTTTTTATGAACATATATACTAATATAATTTTGGTTTTTTTTGCCTCTTTACTTATTCTAGAG
>JAAAKE020029682.1:0-10000 GCA_010014785.2 Anisolabis maritima | reverse complement strand
TCTATTTGAAATTTCCCTCCCCTTTGATTGAGCGAGTCTCAATCATAGTGAAAACCATTTTAAACTTATACAGATATATATATATTTGAAAAGCATTCTGTTCTAAATTAAAAATATACTTAATTTCTGAAGGTGAATAATTTAATATTTTTTAAATTAATTAAATAAACAATTTAAGGGTTACTGACCAGATTAGGTGTAGAAGGAGGGATTTATATTTAAAACAACCTTCAGTTCTGTTTAGATAAAAAGAAATTCGACCCGAATCAAGTCGATTGAGAACAGTTTAGCTCGGGTTCAATTTGGACAGTCCAGTTCGTTTTACGTATCTCTTCGGTTCTGTGTTCTCTTAGAAAAAAATTTTCAGGATAAATGGAATATGATTTTAATTTTTTTTTTTTTTATTAAATTTTATATATCTTTTTTTTAGAAAATTATCGAAAAATTATTATCAGATATATTAAAATATCTAATTATTTTTAAGTAATTTTAGAAATTTTATTAGTAATAAAAAAAAAATAAATAAGTTCTTTAAAATATAAAATTTTGATAAAATAAAAAATTGTTGATCTCTTTTCAAGCATTTCCCTCGGAACATTGCGATAATTTAAAAGGAAAAGAAAAACGCCAAACAATTTTCAATAGTTGATTTATGACTTTAGGTTATTATTAAAATTTATTATGTTAATTAAATAAAAAGAACCCAAAGATATACGAATAAAAGGATATATTTGATGGTTTGCACAGTTTGAGGATTCTATAGAAGAGGAAAAAAGTCCGACGATTTTGAAAACTTTTTCTATATGAATATAAAAGTTCCAAGCCAAGTATGGAACTCTTGAATGATAAATGATGGTGATTAGGAATCTCGGTCTATTAGTTTTATTCTACTTTTGTTGGTCTGGTTCTCCCACCAGGTTCACATTTCAAGATCGATGACTCTTTTAGAGAATCCCAATCTCTCCCTTTATTGCGCAGTCTGGCTACTTCCTTCCAATGTCCCTGTAGCAATTTATTACTACACATTTCAAGAGCAGGAGATTCTCCCGCCACTCATTTTAACGCATTAGACCAATAATTTTCCCACTAAATTTGACCATTTAGTTTTAATATTTTTTGATGCTTGTATTTTTGCATTTGCTGTCCAAATAAATCCTTTATTTATTTATTTTTAATACCGTATTATTTTGAAAAAAAAAAAAAAAAATGTAGTCAAAGGAATGCATATAAAATAGAGTAGGTTTCAAAGAGATACACATACCAAAAAAATATTTTCATTGACTTTCAGTGACAAATTCAGGGGAGGGGGGATGCTGTTAGTATTTGTACTAAACTTATTAATGGAAAAATTTTGACTACATCCTATACTAAAAATTAGGTGTGTGTGAATATACAATAGGGTCTACATTTTCCTGAATTTAGGGAAAAAGGGATCATTCTCAAGGAAAAAATTTATATTTAAAATATAAACATTGCCCCTCGTAGAATTAAATAATACACAATTCTTTAAACATCTAATAGTTAATTTGATTTCATAACATTTCACTCGCTATACATTTTTTTTCGATTGCTTTTTTTGTTTTTGAAAATAATTTCAAAATTCAAGTAGGAGGAAAATCAATCAAAATTTCTCTATCAATTTTTAAAACTAAAAAATAAAAGACAAAATATTCTAAAACCCCCCCAAAGGGGTCATTTGTGATAATTTTATTTTCAATTATTTATTACAGGGGCTTCTAAATTGTGAATTTTATTAAAGTCCTAGAAAAAATATGAATTTGTGAATATTGTGAGGGGAAGGGGGTGTAGGGGGAGAGTGAGTTGTATCTCAGCGGGATGAATGGCATTCTCCACTGCAAAAAGATAAAATAAATTTTTTTATCGAACTTACGGCTGACGGGAGTGAATAGGAATACAAAGTTAATTCAGTTTTCATATTAAGAAGTTTAAAATCTGACAAAAAAATAAACTAAATTGCTACTACATGCAGGAGAAAATATTTAAACGTGTAAAAATTCTAATTTTTGAATTAAAAAAAATTTGAATATCTCTTGTGGTCACACAAAAAATTAAAAAAATGATTTCTATATAAAAAATTATGTTGTGTTAATTATTTTTAAATTTGATAACCCCTTATTTAAAATATGTAATGTGAGATTTTTAGTAAGCAAACGAGATCATGTAATGAATTATAGGAAAGATTTAAATCAAATATTAATTAATTAATCAATTAATATTTAAATTAAATATTAATATTTATATAAATATTTGCTTCAACTTATAACTGAGAGATTTAATAATATTTGAACAAAAGGTTAATCAGCTACAACAAGAATTTATTAATTATTTATGAATTTATGAAATAAGTCATTTTCTTGTAAGCGTTGAGGGAGGTGATGATAACATATGATGCAATGTTTTAAACCATCAGTGAACCCTAAACATGGTAGAGATCCCTGCTCACTGTGTTAGAAGAGAATTATCGCCCCAAATCGATGACAAATTGTATCTGTAAAATTATTGAGCGCTTGGCCAACAAACAATTAAAATAATAATTAGACGAAAATTATTTCATATCCAGTTATCAGAGTGATTTTAAAACAAATCATTCATATATGAACTATCTTGTAATAAGACAAGAGATAATGTTCAAAAAATTTAATAAATAAAGAAAAATTTTTTTGATATTGAAAAGGCCTTAAATTTGCCGACATTTCAGAGACATATATTGTAAAGTCGCAGTATGGTGTCAAACAATATCTTATATCTTCACAATGGGCTATATACAAAATTTGATCAAAATCCATGTTCATCGCGTGTTCACACCTAGACCATGACCCTATTCTTCTTTGGAATTTTTGATTATCTTTCATGTTTAATTAATATCCAATAAAATAGAAACAATGTATTCATATGTATCACTGCCTTATTCACAACGGTAGTCAATTTGATAATAGTCCTTAAGAGTTATAATAAATCCTTTCGTGCCACCCTTTGCTCATGCCTAAACCAAAGTTTATTTTTAAATTGCAAAATTATGAAAGATTCATGCAGCCTCTTAATTTATAATAAACACTTTTATAATATTTTGGCTAACTTTATACATATATATATATATATATTAAAGTAAATGATAAAGGAACACTTTAAACTTTTCTCCATAACTAGTGATTTTCAGGTCAATGAAGTAGTCATGCTTACTCTGAAAAGAATTTAAGAAAAATTTTGTTTACATTTAGGACTCTAAGTGATCTATGAGTAATACAAAATGTATTCTCACAACATCCACTTTTCCAAAAAATTGACTTTTGTATTTTAGTTTTGTTGATAGCTGAAGAAGGAAAAATTGTCTATTTTATGTGAACTTCCGATCTAGAGGTGCCAGACTTCGCGCAATGTGCGAAACAGTCCCGCACAAGAGTGATTTTTCCGCGTCCAGCAAAAACATTTAAATGTCCTGCAGGTATCAAATTAAAAGATTTTTATTGTAAAATAATTAAATAATATTATAAAATGTGATGGATGCTTTTTTTGAAATGTATTTCTTTCCTAAAATATATGCATTATGGACATCGACGGGTGAGTTGCACGTTAACGCGGAACGCGTTACATAATTTTTTATGTATATAATGTACATATATACTTATTTTTTTGTCTACCGTTAGGAGCAGTTAATTTTTTTTTGTATAAATAGTATAAATAAAAAACTCGATTGTTTTTTTATTATGTACATCTTTAAAAAGCCAAAATACGTTTAGAGATTAAAAATGATATGTCAAAATCGTTAATTTTGTGAATTTTTTTTTTGATAAAAATCGCCGCAATTTTTTTTTTGTAATAAACAGGAATTTTTCTTCGGTATGAGTCAATGGATAAAACATAGATCCACCATTACACTCTGGAATCAAATCGTCAGTCAGCTGAGTGGATAGCAGCCGGTGAAAGCCGTCCGAAGCGACCAAAAACGCAAATGTCGGCCGGTAAGGTTTTGGCCTCCATATTTTGGGATGCGCAAGGTATTTTATTCGTCGTCTATCTTGATAAAAGAAAGACTATCAACATTGAATATTACAAGGAAGAAATTGCGAAAAAACGGTCCTAAATGCAAAAGAAAAAAGTTCTCTTTCACCAAGACAATGCACCGTGTCACAAGTCATTGGTTATGATGGCAAAATTGCACGAATTGAAGTTCGAATTGCTACCCCACTTGCCCATCCACCATATTCTCCGGATCTGGCTCCCAGACTACTACCTGTTTGCAGACCTCAAAAAAATGTTCAAGGGAAAGAGATTTGCGTCAAATGCTCAAGTCATAGCCGCAACAAACGCCTATTTTGGGTCCAAAAAAGGCATCGAAATGTTAGAGAAGCGTTGGAATGAATGTATCACTCATGAAGGAGACTATGTTGAGGAATAAAGTCGAATTTTCCAAAAAAAATGTTATTGACTGATGTGTGAGTTTGAAGATTCTTTGACCAAAAAAGAACGAAACAAGACAAAAATAATCAATATATTTTCTGAAAATAAAGCATTTTTACACATTTTTCATTGTTTACAATTTGTTTTTTATACGAGCCAATCTAATAAATATACAGTTTCTTGCTCAATATAGTGGTACCTGTAAAACGGTCTTTCGATAATAAGAAATTTTTAAAACAATTATGTTCGAAAAAAAACTTCTTCAACAACATTTCCTTGGAAAAAAAAAATTACTAGATTCAGAAATGGACACTGCTGATTTTCATATGATTATTTCATTTCTATATAATATCCTCGTCTTTATCTTTATCTACAAGGATTTCTATAAGCCATATGCTTAATGATTACCTGGAGTGAAAACTCTCGGGACTAGCAATGAAAAAACTTTTTTTTGTCAAAAATAATTTTATTTTTCAACATAGTTTCCTTCAAGAGCGTTACACTTATTCCAAAAGTCCTCTAACTTTTGGATTCCTTTCATATAGTACGATTTGGCACTGGTTCCAAAATACCAATTTTTTTCACTTTCGACATTCTTATTTGACTTCTCTCAGGTGTATAGTGATGGACCCTTGTTTCAGCCATTGTTACGAATCAGTGCAAAAACTTATTACGCTGAAGCAGCTTCAAACTGCGCTCTGAATCATTGTTGACACGTTGCTGTTTTTGGTCGATTGTTAGAAAACGCGGCACCCAAGCAAAAGTACCGTCATTTACACAACCTCTACTCTTAGTCAAATGGCTGAAATGTCACAAAAATTTGGCACGAAACATTTGAAGGTTGGTACTTCCTAAAAATCATATGGGTATTGGTTGGTGATGTCATATAGTGGCGAGTCCAGCGACTTTTCACTCCTTGTTGTATACCTCAAGCAGACGAAAATAAAAATTGGAAAATCAAGCTGCAAAAGAGATTCTCTGACGAAGAAAATGTTGAAAATTTAATTATTTTAGAGACTTATTTGACATTAAATATAAACATGACTAGCTCTTCTCATTTTTCAAGCCCGCCCCGCCGCCTTATCAACGCTCACAGAACTAATAACATCAGGGACTTGGATATCGACCATTTAGCCATTACAAGCTATCTTTTGCCCATCTTCATTAGTTGCTTTATTATTTTTATGGCAGCTTGGATGGAAAAACTAGAGCATCTAGATACTTCCTCAATTTCTTCTAAATAACTGGCCTTTAATGGCTTTTAAGTAGCTTATAATGAAAGAGTAGAATTAAAATACCTCATGGAACGGAAAATGAGGGCAAAAGTCCCCTGAAGATGCCTTCTGTAAAAAACAACCATGCCTCTTGGTATAGAATTTCCGCGTCTAGAGAATGATATAAATCACTTCTCAAAACGTAGAAAAATTCCCAGTCAAATGTTGAAAATGAAGGAAAGAAAAAAAGACTTGCTAATCAAATATAACAAGTACTTTTCAATTTGTATGTTTATTATTGTTATTATTCGACGAGTATCCCTAATTCAGTTTTCATTTTACCAAAGTCTAACAGAGGCGTTAATGGCCTTAGATGCCGAAGCACCTTATTATTATAATTAATTATTTTATTTATATAGATTTTAGTCCTATTTAATTTTAACAAGAGAGCCTCTAAACGTGTATTTCCGTTGAATTCTCGACAACGATCGCTATATTTTCTATATATTTGGAGCGTTCTTTTACTTCAGTTTATAAATTGGTATGAAAATGTAACTCTTCAAAGGGGAAAGCAAAAATAATTGGCCTTTTACTCTAAAAAAATTTTGTATAATGTGTATTTTAGAGACTTTAAAAAAATAATAATTAAAGTTAAAAAAATAAATTTTATTTAGGGTAATTGAAATAAAAAAGGAATTTTTATAAACAATGTTATATATATGTTAAAGATTGCTTCGCTTAAAATTTAAGATAAGACACAAAAAAAGAAGTAAAGAAGAAACATTGAATTTTTATAAAGAATTATTTTAGTTGGATTTTTTCGGTACCATTTGGAATATTAATAATATTAGTTAAAGTTAGTGAGAAAATATTCCATTACTGGCGAATGAAATATTTTAACATTATTGTCTTAATTTTATATTTATAATATAATATAATATTTAGATTAAATTGAATTATGATAATGAGTAATTAAACTAATATAAAAATTAAAAAAAAAAGTATTGAATTTTAACCTAAAGAATAATTAATAATGATAATAAAGTTCTTTCAGTTTAAATAATTAAATGAACTGACTTAAGACAATGCTGTTGATGAAGACATGCCATTGCCGTTAGGAAATTAATTCGTCATCCGAGGCAGCCAAGTTGACGATTTCTTAGGGAAATAAGGAGAAATTGTGAATAAAAAATCTGGAGTGAATAAACGCACATCACACAACTTTCTCTTACCTTAGGTAAGGAAAGCTAAGTATTGTGCTGTCACTCTAGATTTTATGCGTCGGATCCCCAAAGAACTGATCAATGTGCAACCAACTTGAATTTATTTTGTTTAATAAATGAGAATTTCATTTGTCTCCCATTTTGTTGGTTTTCCGAAAGATAATTAAAAAAATGTATTTTATTCGAGAAAGTCTGATGTTGATATTTGAAATGGAAAGATTTGGTAGATTTGTTATTATAAACTACACAAATAGCGTTCGTATGTCAATACGTTCTGAGTACGTATACCATCAAAAATGTCAAACTTTACGATAGAAGCGTCAGCAGCAGTTTAGCGCAATCTCAAAATATAAAAGGCAACCCTCGTATATATAAAGGTCTGAGCTGCTGAAAGGACTAAGATATATTTTTTTCGTATTAAAAAAATTTTATTTTTTGGTTTAAATTTTTTTCTCGCTTCACAAGTTAAGAATCACTTTAATAATTAGTTCTTTATATTTTTGTTTTTGTACAAAATCAATATTTGCTGATGTGGTCGAATGTCCGGTGGTCTGGTGCAAAGGAAGTACATTGATGCACCGGATGGGCTGATCCCGGGTTCGATTCCCGGGGCCATATGGTCACTTAATCCACCAGCAAATATATACTCATACATATACAAAAATGTTAAATAAAAAAAAAAATATATTTGATAATTCAAATAATATAGAAGTTAAAATTTATTTATTTTAAGCGTTACTATAGAACATAATAGCAATTAAACTTGTTAAAATTTCTCAAGAGTTATTTTATCCTGTGAGATTTTCTGGTCTTTAATTTATTGAACATTTTAGGTTAAGAATATCACTATAGTTATTAACATTCCTAGCTTGTACTAAAAGAGTATGAAAAAGCGTGTGATTCAAATCCAATGTTTTTATTTCATAGCTTTAACTGGGAAAACTTTTTATTTTCAAATAAATGTGGAGTTTTTCCTTTTTTAGTTGTTTTGCAGCATTAATGCTTCTTTCACCTTGCTCTGAATAGAATTTCTAGCCTTGTTCAATAACTTTTTCCAAAAAACTTGGGTAAATGGCCATTCATTCATCTTGATAAATAATCATATTTGACCTGTTTAATTTTTTTTATAACGAAAACCTAATTATTTTAAGTTGACATTTTGCTAAATAAATGATTCTCTGCACATTATAAATTCTTAATATACATAAGTGAGTTATAAGCTCTTCCTTTGAGTGAGATCTAACAAATATTTGAGGCTTACCGCTTTTCGGACGATGTTTGTGTGTATGTGTGTTTCTGTGCAGCTATATCGGTACAACACCAAGGACCTTGTCGTCTACATTGTGGTATGGCCCTCGAGTACCGTCCTGTCTGTGGTTCCGACGGCCTCCAATACCCAAATCACGAGGCCTTGTCCTGCAAAGTACTTCGTCGCCCCGATCTTAGTAAGTAGCTATTAATTATTCGGAATCGAACCGAGATTTGTTCTGACTTAACGACCTTACTAATTCCAATTAAATTAGAAAATTTCTTCAAAAATTCTTTTTATCATGGTTATTTTGTATAAGCAACATTTTAAAATGCTTTTTTTTTTAACTTTGTCTATCGGAACATCTTGAAATTCATTTTTTAAAGTCTACCTGACGACCTAGTGATCTGACATTTTATATATAGATTCAAATCCGATGACAACGCATATAATATATATTTTTATTTCATTATCAAAATATAAAAAAATCTAAAATCAATAGAAGAATTTTATATCTTTAAAAGAAATAAAAAGTATTATATACTGCATGTTATAAATAATGATCCCTAAAATATTTTTTAAAAAAATTTATTTTAAATTAATAATAATAATTATTATAAGAAGAACAAGAGCGAAACTCTCAAAATAAAAGCTTTCGTAAACAGTGGCATTGCTAGAAAAGACCTACACAAGCAAGATCCCCTCCCTTGTTGATTATAAAAAAAAAAAAAAATTTTTGGACCTTACAATTTTAATTACATTAAACTACTTTAAAGTAGGGAGAATATCACATATGAGACAGACCTAATATAATTTACAAATGTAAGTCGTTGGTTGATTTCAGCGCTAATCATTGTCAAAATGAAAACGCTAACATACGAGGAAGGTTTCGGCTGTGTGGGGGACGCTATAAAAGAAGGGGAAAAATGATAAAAAAAAAAAAACCTTTTCGGCTGTCTAAAGATCATTTTGGGGAGATAGGAGTTCGAGGTAGAGGGCTGGGAAGACGAAAGTAGGGAGTTTGGAGACTGGAGACCGATTGCAGCTCTAGGGTTGAACTCCAACTCCTGGAGATAAATTTGTAGTAAGTCGGGATGCCGGCCCAGGTTTTCGGGGATTTTCTTGACAGATTCATGCTGATGGCTCTTCATTCTTGAGTAAAGCGAATGTTGAGGCTCTGGCACTATCACATCACCAAGACTTTTGATTCATACTAGGATTTCCGGGTTGCTGACGAAAACGAGCGGCGATTGTTTGGAGAACTTTCAGTCGGCGGTATTTTTTTTCAATATTACGGGTTAAGGTACTTAAATTTTCATTTTGACCGTATAGGCCCACCTACCGCGTTCCCCGTTTATTTACCCGAGGTGCTTTAGTGTACAGAGACACACACCTCAATCACAGCCGACCTCTGGCCGTAGCAATCTATGGGCACCTCGTGAGATTACTTTATTTCCAAAAACTAACTTCTCTTGTATTCATTTCTAGCTAACTACTCCTATATCTAATTCTACCCAGCCCCTTCTTTTCAACCTAACCTATGCAATGGAGGATGTCCTAGATTGAGGAAGGATTCTCTCAACACCGGCGTGTAGCCTACTCTTTGCGAAGAGTGCATCATTGAAAGAGAATCCTTCTTTACGTTCGAGGCTGAAATTTTATATTTAGAAGCTAAATATCTTTGTCACTTGCACCTCGAATATTTTGAATAAAATCGGCCAACAGATACTGATATAATGTACTCTTTTTAGTTTTTTTAGATTTTCTCAAAATTCGTCTGACGATTAAAATGCATATATCAATTAGTATATTATTATTAATATTATTATTATAGATGATCTTTGAAATGTATTAACCCTTATCCCTCCCTCTAATATTTTATTCTTGTAAGTTTT
>JAAAKE020029670.1:0-27415 GCA_010014785.2 Anisolabis maritima | reverse complement strand
ATTTCGGTACAATTCCTACATATAATACGTTCTATGGTACTTCAGGTGCAAGATTTTTTTTTATTATTAAGTTTTGTAAAAGAAATAATTTAAAAAAATTTCCCCCCCTCCTCCCATTAACACCAAGAGGTTAGAGGTATTGATAACTTTAAAATCAAGGGATGGATAGCAGTATGTGTAAATCACTTGGATATTAATTTTAATAAATTTGTGTGGGTAAGAGTTATTGATAACATTCAGGGAGTCACATTTGGTGAGTGGATGACTACGAATTAGTTACCTGAGCCAAGCAATTCTTTTATTATTTATATCCAATATATCAATATCAATATCTAGGCTGTGCGATGGGCCGGCTTGTCTTTCCATTCAGTGACATTTAATTTTTAAATACAAACTCCGATTAACGGGGACAGAAAGGAGAACATTTAGTTATTGATTACTAATAGCCTATAATAGCATTATTTTAAGTCATATGACCTAAAAAAAATTTTTTTTTGTATTTAACGTTGATTAAAATTTTCAATACAAAAAACTTTTTTTCAATCATAAATATTAATTTAAAAATTTATGTAAAAAGAATAATGAATAATGAGGTTAGTTGATTGACCAGCCAAAGGCAGAAGATGTGTGTGGGGAATTTTGTTGAAAAATTTGTTATTGATTTCTATGAGAGCCACATAGCTATTTCTCCGATCAAGATATTTTAAATGTTAAAAAAATAATAAAGATATTGCTAGATTAATATTTAGATTTAAGAAAAAAAAAATTGAAACTCCTCTAATTTAGGTTAATTTGTGTTAATTTAAAATTCACATAGAGTTTCGAATATCATGTCATAATTACTATTCAGGGACAACTCTCCCCTCAATTTATCAAATGTTTACAACTTTTCATTTGTTATCTGAACAAACAATATTAGCAAGCAAACTTTCTTTGCTTCAGTTTTTCAGACATCCAAATTCAAATTTTGATATGTGATCTATATATAAAGCATTTTTCATTTGTTTAACTTAATGGACCCATTTTAAATTAATCTGTTAAGCTTAGTAATAAGAAAAAGTAAGAAAAATAATTGGTTATATTATTAATTATTTTTCAATAATGAGAGCTTAGCAGATCATATTTACGCGCTGCGCTTTCGAATAAGACACATATCTCAACCTCTGAACGTAGCCATCTATCGGCATCACGGATCAATTTGGATTAATTCAACCTCCTGTGTATTTATTTCTAGTTAACTAATTCCACATTCATTTTCACCCTATTCGAGGATGAATCAGCATTGCTTGGTTTCTCGCATATCATCAATGAGAGAGAATCTTTAACGTCCTTTCCAAAAGATGGTGAACCACAAACCCTCTAATATTTGTTAAAATTTATTACTACCATACAAGTGATTTTAAAACTGGCCCGCCATTTTGGAATGTATTATTGTAAATATCACTACTCGATACTTATTTAGACCAACCGTTCAATCACTTCATTATAGCATTATATTCAAAGACCTTTATATTAAACCTATTGCTAATAATAAGAAATGTATCTAAGATTTATTATAACAAGCAAGCAGGCAAGCACTCATCTAATAGATTTAAAACGAGGCGTGAGAGAATTCTATTGGAATAGAAGCTCTCTGGTTCGTGTCTCCCCTATTTTCATCTGTAGGGCTTCTCTGCTTTGCTTACATCGTGTCTGGCAAATTAGCATCGCTTGGGGACATGGCCGAAGTTGCTTAATTCTAAAAGCAAATAAAATGCTTACAAGAATAAGAATATCTATACATATAGTATTTAGATTATCGCCTAGGTAGAAAGTTTTTTCCCCATTTACACGCTATTATTTGTTTAATAAATAAATATCCCAGGTAATGAGATTTGCTCCTGTTGGCAGGACCTTGGTCCAGAGTAGAGGGGATGAGGAGCTTGTTTACAAACGACAGGCAGCACAGTGTGAATCCGTAGCCACCGGAGCATCGGAGCATCCATTCAAACAGGCTAGCCATTCAGATGTCCGATTCGAGTATTTTTCCGTTGAAATTAGCCGCTTCCGGTGCACAAACAACCAATAGGTCCATCGGATGTTCATTTAGAAAATAAATAATGTGTGTGTGAATGGATGGATGTCCATGTGTGTTCAGGATACTTTCGCTCAAGAAATATGCAAATGTCCAAAAAAAAAAAAAAAAAAACAGGCGGTGTTATTTATTACCAAAGAAAACATACATTTTTATATACTGACTACATACAAAATAAAATGAAAATTTTTATATCGATTGAAACATTTTATGTTTTATTTATTAGTTACTTATAAAAAAAAAAAAGGCAAAGATTATTTCTTGAGTAAGATTAGAAATATTTATTATTTAATCTTTTATAAATTTCACTTAATAGGCATGTTTGAGTTTAATAAGAATTTTAGAATCAATAAAAATACCTTAAAATATATTAAAGACAAGGAACCTTCTGATATATTAATAAAAAAAAAAAAAAAAATAAAGGAAATGACAAAACACAGAACCTTCTCGGTTCAAAAAGTTTTTTATTAGTCTGTCAACGTTTTGTTGGCAAAACGTCAGCCATTATCAGGACAAGATGTTAACAAAATAATTTCAGTATATTATAAAATATAGATAAAGATTCAAGGAGGGGAAAGAAATTATTTTCTTAGAAACCTTGTTCTGATGATGGGTGATGTTTAGTCCCCGAAACGTTGACGTTGAATAAAAAACCTTTTGGGTCGAAAAGAGTGTGTGTTTTGTCTGAATTTCATTGATAAAACTACAGCCTTCCTCCATATCTTCTCTCATAAAAAAATGTAAATCGATCAAGGAAAAATTTAAACTAAATATTTTTCTATTAAAACTATTTTGAGAGAAATTTAAAAAATTCAACTATTTGCTAAATAATATATTTCTAAACGTTTTTCATTTTAGATTTCTTTAGAAAAAAAAATTTAAAGCTTTCATTTTTTATTTGATCTTTTTTTTAATATTCTATGAAGAAGTTAATCTAAAATAAATATATGAATTTTAATCAAAATAGGGGAAAATCGAAAAAAATTTCAAAAGTTTATTGAAAAACTCGCTTACGTCGTACCTAGAATAAATTTCAAATTTGAGCTTTGAACGTTTTTTCGTTCTTGAGATAATTCACAAACATACAAAAAAAAACAGATCATTTTGTGAAATCCATTTTTTAATCAGGGAACCTCGAAACATGTATTTCTTTTGAAATCACGAATTAGATTTTTTGCGCTCACACTACTTCCCCTATACTATATACAATATATATTACATATAGAGGAGTGGGTGGTTCTTAACCTTTTCAACTATTAACACCCCTTCAGATTTAAATATTTGTTCCTGTATCCCTTACAAAAATATCACATTTTTAATTAATTTGAAGAGAAAAAAAATTAAATCTCGATCATAACATCTCGCATCCACCCGCCCTCCCCTCCCTCGGTTAAGATCCACCAGAGGAGGAAGAAAGTAATAGTAATTCAACTTAATCGCATTCAAATTTTCTATTAATTAAATTCTCATCTAAAAATGAAATTCGATGATGAGAGCTCACTAAATATTTAGAAAATCTGCGAAACATAGATCTGATCACGTAGGCACATAGAGATTTTCTAGTTCACTTTTTAGGCCTGAAGGGATATCAAAATACTGGTCATATTTTATTAATAAAAACATATTTGAATGCAAATCAACTAGCGGGAAGTGTTTTTGAAACGATATTTACAATTGTATTAATTTCTCAGAAAAAACAATAATAGTACTCTCTATTTAAAGTACAAAATTTTTTAAACAAAAGAATTATTATTATTATACTGCAAAATTATGATATGAAAAATGCGCAGACTTTTATTTATTTTATTTACGCTTTTAATGATAACTTTTCAACAGCGATCCTCCCTTCTTTCAGCGTACAATTACCTTAAACTTTGCTGACAAAAAGGCATCTAAAACCATTATGATTTCGCTCATCAAGCAATGTTTTTATCAATATGATTTTAAGTGAAAAGCATGATTGAAAAAAGACCAGATAAAGAGAAGATCGTTGTCGAAATGTCATAAATAAAATATTTTAATAAAAAGGCTGCGCATTTTTTATATCATATTTTTGCAAAAAAAAATCAAATTATTGAAAAATAAACAGAATTTTTATTATTATTTTATTTAAAAAATTTTCGCTATTTCCGTTTTTAGTTTCAACAATTCCGGTCAGCCAGTCTTTAATTTTGAAATTAAATATTTAATTATATGTTTTAGTCAGCTAAGGCTCAATGTGATAAAATCATGGATATTTAGCAGACGACTAACAGCGACTGATTTTTGTAGGTTTGAAGGTTTTTATGCCTTTAATTAAGTTTTTTTCTCCAAAAAAAAAATCTGCCACTTTCCGTTTCGGGAACATCACATAAATTATTTATTTATTTTTTTTGTCTTTTTTCGGCATCTGAGACCAATTAGACACGATCCATATTTACTTAAATGAATCGGCATTATAATTTAAATACATATTATCGCTTGGGCGGGAATCAATTCACTGATGTTTGAAACCTAAAGAGAGACCTATTCCTTCAGATAGGTCCCTAAATTATTTAAATAAATAATTTATTATGATGAAATTTATAAATTTGAAAAGTATTTCGCGTTGTTGCTCTGGTGCCTTAATTAAAATCCTGGGGGATTAAGAAATTACTTCTATGCATGAACAAAATAAATTTTATATGAAATATAGGTGAGATTAGGTTTCTGTCGTCTATTATCAAAATATGAAAAATCCATTCAATAACCCCATTTCATTAACGAAAGGTAAAATAGGAGGTGAGATGGCGATAAGTTTTTGAGTCAGGGTCCATGCAACATTTGGGTCATTTGCGGTCTCTCCCAGGGCCTTGGCTGCCTCTTATTGTTCCTTTTCAAGTAACTTTTTCTAAATTAATAAAATAAACGAAATAAAATATAATAATACCACCCAGAAATATTCCCATTCAAGGCAACATCAGAGGAAGAGCTTGTGATTAAGTGAGACTTGTGTCTATAGAAATTTATTTGACTGAACATCTCTTATTTTTTTTATTGTCTCTTGGGTCGTCTAATCCAGGACAAGATATATTAAATGAATAATGTATTACTAAATTTGAAATTGTGCTTTTAAAGGTTACACTAACATAGAGACGACAAATAGGGTTTGATCAAGGTGACAAAATATAGTAAGTAGTGGTATGAGATTATTTTTTGCCTATTTATACACAAATTTTTATTCATTTTTGTTTATTTATTTATTTTTTTTCATGGACCATTCTCCAATTTTTCTTCAAAGTATCATCAAAAATTTTATTATATTTATTTTCCTCTGTATTAATATTTATTTTAAAATAAACTACTCTTCCCACTAACAAATCATTAAAAATAATTTATTTTTATCTCAGTCTTGAGTTTCAATTTTTCAAAATTTTTGGCCAGATATCCCTTTTTCTTGTCATCAGAATATTCACACATTGTATGTTCTGCTTTCAATTAAGAATTTGTCTTCAAAAGATAATTCTATGTAGGATGTGAATAAATTATTTATTTATTTTTATTTTATTTTTTTAATCACCTTAGTTTTTTTTTTTTTTTTTTAAATAATGATAATAATATCACAAATAATTTAAATTTTATTATATTTATTTTCCTCTTTATTAATATTTATTTTAAAATAAACTAAATTCTCTTCTCACTTGGAAATGATTAATATTTATAATTTATGACAAGTTAAAGTAAGCGATGATATATTCAAGATCAGGTGCTTTTAATATTCATTATTTATATTAATCAACAGAGGTGCTACCTTATAACGCGGATGAAAGAAAAGAAAAATCATAAAGTTGTTTTTTATATTCTTCCACAACTAACTTGATATTTTAAGATTAAAAATAAACTACGTGTTTCCTTGAGTCCTAAGAGCAAAAGGATATTTGTTAGTATTACTATTTGCATGTCAATAAAGTTATAATACTTCGTTAACGGCTCTTATTCTTTCCTCGCTATTCATAACTCAGTGAGAGACCTTTTAACTCTTCTTTTTTGTTTCCATACTAAATATAAAACATTACAACTTTGTTTTAATGCCTGGTTTCAAATATTTTATATTATTTTATATTTTATATAACTAATTAATTACTAGCTGCGGAACGTTTTCGTTAGGCTATGCACTTTTTCCAGTCTATGGAAAGTTCTCTACTCGATCTTTTTTCTATCTATGCTACATAATTTGAATCTGAGCCGCACAAAAAAATTTTAATATAATATATATAAAAAATTTCAAAGCACCAGCTCAACAGGAAAGTACTTAAATCCACGTAGTAAACAGATATTCAAACTAAAGTTGAAGTTACCCTTAGTAGTCCGTCTTATTAGTCGTTAAGCATTTACAGATGTCAAATATTATTAGTAACATTTTGAAAATTTGAAAATACCTCTTTAAGTTAATAGCTTGTAAAATTGTCCACGTGAGTGCGTTGTGATCGTAGCCAAAACATTTGCTAATCCAAGCTGTGCATATTTTTAATAATTTTTGCAAAATTATTCCAACACTTTTTTGTGAATTCCTATTTTTCATATTTTTCGTCCTAAAAAAATTTCAAGTCATCAGCTCAACGGGAAATTACCTAAATTTCCACAATGAACAGACAGACGGACAGTTCGCTCTTATTATATATACAGAAATCATAACTTAAATATTTTATTATTATTATTATTATTATTATTATTATTATTATTATTATTATTATTATCTTTTATTAAATATTAGACTTTTAAAATATATTGTATATTTTACTAAAATAAATTGGATTGTGATAAAAGTAGCATGATCAATGGCATTGCCAGCTCCCCCCTCCCCTCTCATGTCAAATTACATATAAAAAGTTAAATGAAACAGGAAAAGAATGGAAATGAAATAAATGCAAAAAGTTAAATGATATCTATCGATAAATTCAGAGCAAAAAGCCTGGCTTCAAAATGAAATTGCGGCTACAGTTAAAAATGAAAAATAGAAAAGTGATTTTTCTTTATTTTTCTTTAAAGAATTTAGACCTCTTGTTTATTTTCAATCACTTCTCTTTTAAAGATATATCGTGCAAGAATGGATAAAACTTCAATCTTATCGGGATCTGGCATCAAACTATCAATAAGCTAGAAAATGTAATGAAATAAATAAGGGAGGAATAATTTTTCATTATTGCAAGTCCAAAATAAATAATTGTATTAATATATTAAGAGTGCAGATCGCCGAAAGTGGACTGATTTAAATATATATATATATATGTATTTGATATCAGAGCATAAGTCCGATAACTTTCATTATCATTTATTTATTAAAAAACATTCCTAAATTCATCATTGAATATTAAAAAAAAAATGGAAATTATTAAAATTAATAAATAAATTCGATATCTTTTTTTTTTTTTGAATTTAAATGAGATATTAGTATTCAATATATGCTTCGATTGTTAAGGAGATTTTGAACACCTCAGTAGCCAGATTCTGGTTGTTAAAAGAAAGAAATTCTCCCCGGATCTTTGGGCGAATTGATAGGCGAAAAGAACCTGGTCCTTGAAAGATGCACCAAGGCCATCCCCTCCTTGGAGGGCCCCTCCAATACAGGACCAGACCCCTTTTAAGTCCTATTTCGGCAAGACACTCCCACTATTGCACTCAGTACCATTCAAATAATTCTCACATATAATCATATTTGTTTTAACTATGTAGCTATATATTGATTGGAAATTGAAATTTAGGCCTATCAAAAATTTTTAAATCACTCAAAGAGAAATTTCCTTTTGAAAAATAATTTTATAAAAAAATCAATTATTAAAATTTTATTGAATAAATAAATATATTTGTAAAATTATCCTAGAGTAATTAAATCTAAGATTGTATTAATCAATTTAAAAAATACTAAACTTTCAATTAAATTTTCTTAAAGCCTATATTTAAAAGAGCTTTTGACTGGAACTCCTTAACTTTTTATTACTTTATTAATTACTTTTAATAGGAAAAGTATTTCTCTAATTTGAATAATTAAGAACTAAATTAACAAATTCAATTCTACAACATTCTATCATTTTAGAATATATATATATATATATATATATTAAGAATTATTAATATTATTGTATATATAAAAGAATATTAGAATTACGTTCTTTTCACTTTCTCATCGAAAGGGTGGTATTATTTGTTTTCCGAATTTTCCATTACGAAGTGGTATGGATTTATTGTTATCAGTTGATGATTCAAGGGGGGAGCGGTGACAATTTGACTTTCACTATTAAAACGATATCTTTATTTATTTAGAGGAATATTATCATTTTATCTCCTATAAAATATGATTATTATAAATAAATCTACTAGCATATATATATATATATTCTATTATTATATAATAATTAGTGAAATTAAATAACCAGAATACAAAGAAGTTTTCCAATTTGTGATAAAAAAAATTAATTATTTTAATGGCAAAAATAATTTGTAAAATAAAATAATACGAAAACGATTAGGAAATTCTCTTGGGATAGATAAATTTATAACTTTATTTAATCCAACCCTAAAATGGTTCTGCTATTTTTTTTTTATTGCTAACTTACGTGATTAATCATGATCGAAAACGAGATGCACATAAAAAAAAAAAGATGCCCTTAAAGAATTCGCCCGTGACCTCTGACCCAACTCTCCCAACTCTTTCTTATTTTCGCAAATTTATTCCTACTAATTTAATTTATGAAGATTTTTATAAGGCGGCCTGTGAAAATATCTTTATTAGATTAGACATTTAGATAATTTGGTAAAATTCGTGACTTCATAAATTTTTTGGGATGTTCGGTCAATTCAAGTAATTATTAGTTATATAATTATAGGGTATATATATATTTAAAAGGGTTGTGTTTCGCCGTTCTGTAGAGGCGATCTCCACAATAACTTTTTTCATTAAAAAAAATATTTAATGTAAAAAACGGAATTTGGAAGATGAATCACTGGCAACTCTAAAAGAAGGGGTAGTTGGTCTGATACCCACTCCTAGGGACGTTAGAAAGATATCCCAAAGAGAACCAAACTGATGCTGAAGGGATGATTATTATACCATCTTTTATAGATTAAATTTAAAAATTTTAGCATTTGAAATTAAAAAAAAAATTATTTTACAAAATAAATAAATACCTATTATCAAGTATATCGAGAATTTGAATAATCAAAACGTAAATCAGAGATTAGTCCTTACCTGAAACAAAAGAAAAAACTTATTAGCTTATTATAGCTATATAATTTTAATGGGTAACAAAATTTGTGGATGGCAAATTTCTGAATTTTTGCTGTAAAATACAAATTAGGATTTATTTATTTTTTCCTATTATATCTTTACTTTTATTATTAAGAATTTGATTTAGAAAGAATTTTGTTTAAAGTTGAGAATAAAAATGATAAAAAAATGTTTTAAAAGAATTGGTTAAAAAAAAAGGAAAATATAAAAAAATATAATTTCAATAATAATTTCCATTTGAATAGCATGAAGTAATATGTATTTAAGTAAGTAAGTTCAGGGCACTCCGAGTAGATTTATAGACTTAGAACTGCTGAAGAGAAATGGTCCACATGGAAAGCAAAAAATTTTTATCAGTATCCTCGAGATTCCGGAGTGAGTAAATTTGATATAATTATCATGATTATGCTAAAATATGATGATCACATCATTAATTAAAAATTTCCAAATTTATAAAACTTTTAAGAGAAATTTTCAATTAAATCAAAATTTGAAAGTAAATTAGTTTGTTGTTTAAAAAAAAAAAAAAAAAAAACCTATGTATTTTCTAACTTCCTGTCGAAATTTCCGTTGAAAAAGACAGAAGTCAAAAAGAGAGAGAGAGAGAGAGAAAATGGGAAGAATAAAAAATTTTTAATAAAGGTTAAAATTTCATCGTCTTTCATTATTATTAAACGGTGAAAGGCTTTTTAAGGATGAATAATAATTATTTATAAAGAATCATTATTATTAAATTTTTTGTGCAGTGGATATCTGTATTATGGTTCTCTGTTATTTATTGAGTTATTCTTTTTAAACTATCCGCAATATCCTGTACGTGCAAATCCGTATATAAACGCATGAATGATTACTTTCTTCTTTTGGAAATAAATAAATTAATCGTTACTTACATCCGTAAAATTTGTTCGTTTGCTTTTATAATTTTATATCGTTTCATTGATTTTCATTTTTTTTTTTTTTTTTTTTTTTAATATAATATTTGGTATATTTCGAAAATTTCTATAATGAGGTGGAATAAAAAAATAGGTCTATTTTCTTTTTCGTTTAATATTTATGGCAGCTGTAGAAAAGGAGTGCGCAAAAAAAAAATCTATGTCGAGATTTCAATAGAAATACACGTTTTAAAGTCCCTATGTGTGTGCTTGTCTGTGTGAAGATTTCTCAAAAACTTATGAGGCTGAAATTTAATATTTAAACTACGTACCCTCATCGCTTTTGAATAAAATCAGCCAAAGAGTACTAGTACTTTTCTTTTTTAGTTTTTTGATTTTCTCAAAATTCATATACCAATTATTTATTAAATAATTTTTGAAATGTATTCCCCCCAAAATAGGGTCCCACCTTTCTTTTGCCATTGTTTGGGTAAACGGCGGGAGTAACCGCTTTGTTTCTTAAGCTACTCTTACGAAATCGATTAAATTAGCTTTACCTCGACGCATATTGTAGAGTAGGATATCACCCAGCTTTTCTTACTTTAGGTAAGAAAAAGTTGTGCGATGTGTGTTTTTCACCAGGTTTTTGATAATAAATTTAAGATTTATTTTATATATTGTTAATATCAAATAATATTATTAAAAAGCCATGAGTAAAAATCCTTATTGATTTCAATGACTTCCATTAATTTTCTATTTACAGATAAACCCAAGAAGCGACAATTAAAACAAAGAGAATGTCTGTTGCCTGTTTTTCATTTTTTTTTTTTTTTTTGTTAATTCGAATCGAATACCTGCTATTAATGACTAATAAAGATCAAATGATTCGGATTCACTTTAAAATTAATGTTTTACTTTCTATTGATTCGCACTTTCAATCAATTATTTCTTTCTTAATCGATCATTAAATATATATTTATTTCCAAATCTGATTACATTTCCCTCTAGTAATTTTTTTATATCCTATAAAAACTAAATAAAAATTTTATTAGAAAATTAAATTTATGAACTAGATAATAGTAAAATAGTGAATACATTCCTCTTGGGTTATATATATATATATATTTTTTGCATTTAAATAAATTACACGTAAAATTTTTTTAAAGAATATTATCCTGATAACGAATAGTCGTGTGACTTCGTTACGCTACCCCGAGTGAAGAGACTAATTTAGAATTAATATGGGAAAAATGTTATCTATTAAACAATTCATAATAATAATCCAATTTGTGGGAATTAATTTATTATTACTTTTTTATAGTCTGCCAAGACAGGTAACCTTCGGTTAAAATGATTTGAATTGTCACCAATTAAGTATTAAAATAAGTTCTTAAGATCGGAGAAGTAACTATAAAATATTTTTCAAGAACGATTATAATAATAACAACAACAATCAATACCTTTTCTGTGATGGACAACAATCGGAAGTACCGGAATATCTCTTATGAGTACCAATATTTTTTTTATGTGCAAGATCAAAATGAATAACTGATATTAGCAGCTCAAACAAGTAATGTCCTAGGGCCTTTTTTCTAGAAGACCGCGCTAGTTTAATCGTAATAATAACTTTACTATAATTCAATTATTATTTTGTTGGTGAAAATAAATAATTTGTGAATTTTAAAAATGTGATAGAGATATAAAAAAAAAAAGTTTATAAAAATAAACTTCTTTCCCTTCACTGGGAATTAGTGGGAAATGTTATTACATGAGAGTAATTTTGATAAGATTTCATTTGGGGGGGAGGGAAGGGGGGGCTCCCGCTTCCTAGTCTAAGAAGAAGCATTATTAATAGAATTTTTGTTGGATAGGAGACAACTAAGCTCATTGCCTTAATCTGTTTCTAAATATAGGTAAATTAATTAATTAATTTTCAAACCTAGATACAAGAAAAACCAATAGAAAATGTCGGACTAATTGAATATGCAATTAGCTTATCTTTTACACTTCAGGACTACCCATCCTAGATGCTTAAATCTTGTTAGATGTCAGGGAACGTGATGGCGATTTATTATTTATTTATACATAATTTTTTTTTTTTAATTTTAATATATCATGGCGTTTGTAAATTCGTTCGTTTTTGTTTGCTGGAAAGAAATATCCAACTTACCTATATATTTTTCGGTTAATTGCTTCAGAATTCCTCCTTTAAAGAAGACAATGCATGCTTATGAAAATTAGCAACTGTACATGTTCTAGAAGAGTTAATTAAGGAATTAGTCAGGTGGGTTGCCTACCTTCCACTAAACACTACCTTATTTATGTACTCATGGGCCTATTTTCAACAAATTTGTGACAAAACGAGAGGATGTTTTTTTCTGGTATTTTTTTAACGAAATATAAAGAATAATGGCGACGAGTGAGAGAAGGTGGGCTCCCGGGTTGGAAAGTGACTAGATATACTCACCAAATAGATGGATAATTAAAAAAGAAAAATCTTAAGAAGAAATTGAAGACATTTTTGGAATCATTATGTTTATTTAACTCTGCAAATTTGCGCCATCCAACTTAAGAATAAACAAAGTCAAAATCAAGCTTTCTACTCCAACAATTATAATAAGGGCCTATATACTACAAAATATGAATATAAATATCGAGGTATATATTTGTATATATTTCTGTTGCAACAATATATATATATTGTTGTATATAGATACATATTATATTTCAATTTTCAACACCGGTAATTTTAAAAAATATTAAATAAGGAATTTACTTTCCAGGTATACTCTTTCAGCGGTCTTGACGAAGAAAATATTTTTAGATTCAATACGCAATTGATATTCAAAGGTCCCCATTGAATACGTCATTTATATGTACATGTATTTGATAAAAAAAAAAAATAAAATTCTGATGATAATATTTTTCCGATTGAAATCAAAAGTGTATTTTTATTCTATTATTTTCCTATCTCTACTTCCAAATATGAAGTATTAAATAGACCTTGACATAAATAATCAAAATCCATTAAACGCATTCAATTTTATTTATTTCTCTAATTAATTTTTATTCAATTGAAAAGGAGAGAGGGAGAGGGAAAGAAAGGAGAATGAAAATTCTCATTCATTTTTCTTATTAATATCAATAGTACGTATTTTATGAATGATTTATTTTTTATTAATTCGTAATAAATATTTGAAGACGAGACACACGTGTTTAGATTGCAATAAAATTGTAATCATCCTAATCAATTAGCATATTATAAATATGCGCCTATTGTTCATTGGAGTTTTTAAATTATCTAAAGATTAATATATGATATTTATTTATAATATTGATACATTGAATCTTTATGTAATAAATAAAACTAGAATCAGAATTTCATTTCATTAGACTAGACGTGTCTATTTATTCTCATTTGGACAACAAAGAAACAAAACAGGTCGGTTTTTTCATGTCATTATGAAAAGAGAATAGAAAAAATGTTGGTCACTCATGGTCCTATCCAATATACGTCTATATATCCTGTGTTGCAAAAGTAATTCCTGCTTGGTTACTGAAAGGTAAACAATTGGCTCTAAACCACTAATAAGTTTTTCAATTATTATTCCAGAGCAATTAATCAAAAAATCCATAGGCATTTAGGTTGCCTATTTTCCGGCTAGCAAAAACGAATTTATGCACACGGTACATGTATTTATAATATATACAAACCTATATATTTATTTTTATTAGAAATATTTTTATAAATAAATAAAGTACAATTATATATATATGCAGAGATAAATACCAATTTGAATCCCTGAGGAAAAAAAATTAGATACTTGGTATTTGTAATATATAGAAGAAAATTTTAGATCAAGAAACTTTTGAAACTACGATAAAGATAGTGCAAGAGGAACTCATCACATTGACAAGAAGCTAAATGGGAAACACAAAATAGGAGCCACAAAAAAAGATATAGTGAGAAAAGACCAGGAGGCTAAGCTTTCTATTTAGAGAAAAAATATTTGGAAAAGTGGACTTGAAAAGAGAACATCTTATCAAAAGCTTTTTGGGGAGCGAGCGCTTACGAAACAAGGTGCTCTATTATAAGATATTTACAAGATGGAGTTATGATTTGTAATTTTAATAAGGCAAAAAAACACTATTTATTTGAAAATTTTACAGAACGCAGTTTATATTTACAACAGTTTTATTAAATCCCTGAATTTATCACAAAATTCCTTATTTTTCACAATAATCAGTTTCCAATCTAATAATTAAAGTAAAAAAAAATTTTCTAAACTATCTGACAATTTTGTTACAATTGTATCGAAAGTATAATTGAAATAGATTAAACAAAATATCATTCTAAGAAATGATGGGAGAGAGGTTATTATTTGTTTACTAATAATGAGGAAGGGGGGAAGGGGGAAGGAGTTGGCAAAAATTGGCGAGCCCATCGGGTCGACTCGAAGCAACAAGTGTCCAGGGCGCCCACTTGTTGCTGTCGTCAGTTGCAGATTCCGCCGCCAGAGGGCTCGCCTTATATAAGCACGAGGAACTCTCATGTATATAATTTATTAACCATATCAAAAGAATCTGGCTCCACTAAAGTTTATTAAAGTTTAAAAATGCACCTGTCCCTTAGAATAGAGGTATGGTGCTTCGCATCCAATCCTTAGAGTTAACATTTATTTAAATTATATTGGCTTAAATAAATATTGACAAAGTTCAAATAGTATAGAAACGGAAAGACGTTTAAAAATTTATAAAATTGTTGCGTCCTAAGTGATATATTCAAGGAAAGCCTTTAAGCAAAAAAAAGATCAAATAAAAGTAAAATAAGAAAATAGATGGAAAAACAAAAAATATTAAACAATAAACTGCCAAAAAAGATAAAATTTTCAAAAGTAAGAAAAAATTATCTTAACCTTCCCGCACTCTCTCAGTACAAATCAAGTGTTAAAAAAATGTTATGCAATGCAAGTATATTGTTTTAAAAAAAATATATGGACATTTTAGATTGTTTTTATCAAAAATTCTCATATTTTTTAGTTATTAATAGGATAGCTATTTTACATATTAATATAGGTTAAGATTATTCAAATCGGGGAGATTTGAATGATGATAGAAGGAGGCGATCCTTCTATCATTATTTACGCTCCACCTCGACCCTCGGAAGATTTTAAACAAGGGTTAAATACCTCTCCAAAATCTATGTATTTAAAGTAATAGTATTAATATATTATTAAATATTAATTTCAAAAATATTTAAGATAATAATTAAATATTATATATATAATATTATTGCAATTATAATTATTGGAATTATCAAAAATTCCATAATTTTCTAAACGTATTGTATTTAAAATTGAATTTCCTTTCTTAGTTGATAATCAGTCCGTAAAAAAGTTTTTTTTTTTTGAAGGTGAGGTATTGTAATTAATGTAAGTTCGAATTGATAAGCCTTCAACTATTTTAAATTTTTTGACCTGTGGCTAAGACCTATAAAAAAAAAAATATATAAATTAAATCCCTCTGATCAACTTTTGAAACAGATTCATTCTCAGCAATTGGTAGTTTAGTTATTTCCCTTTAATATTTTAAATTATAATTTCAATAATAACTCTTTTATATAAATGGGGATTGTTTGTTAACGCACTTAGTAACTTTATGGAATTTAAATGCATACCAGTTTATAAAAAGTTCTTCTGGTTATATTGAGGCGTTTATATATAAATTATAAATCACCAAGTAAATACGATAGCAATTTTCTTCAATAAATTTAAACCTATAATAAAAAGATAAATATGAACTACAATATATATAATTTTTAAAGGAGATTGAATGTTTAAATTCTCCTTCTAGCTAAGATAATTACCATATTTTATAAATTATATCAAAAGGATGTAACTGATTATTAAAAGTCTTGAATAAATATAATACTAATTACATGATTAAAACGATAAAAAAAAAATGCACGACTTAAATCAATAAGTTAAATACGAAAGTGTTTCACTCTATCCGTTATTTATTTTTTTTTCTTTCCACGATTAATGGAACTTTTGACCCACTAACGTTTTCAAATGATTAAGCTTCTCTCCAGCAGCAAGCATGACACTTCCTTATTTTTTTTCGTCGACCAACCAACAACGTCCCCCACTCTCTCTATACACTGATTTGCGGTGGTCTCCTCCTCCTTCTCCTGCTTCTGCATGTATGACTTAACACATGATGTGGGGGTTTCGGGGGTTCCCGGAAGAGGTACGTCGAGAAAGCGAGAGTCCACTTTCACCGGCGTGAAGTTATCGCTGCTGTTTGCCGCTTTTGAGGAGGCTTTTGAGCGCCCCACTCACGCTCTCCCTTCTTCTTCTTCTTCTTCTTCTTCTTCTTCACACACAAACACATATACGCCTACATGGTAGTGGCTGTCTTATTCTATGGCCGAAGGAAATTAATAACAAAAAAAAAAAATCAATCAAGTCGAATGATTTAAAGGAATTCTGACACTACTTTCCTTTTTATAGATAGATATAGGTACTTAATATAATAAGGAAAATAAAACTCCTTTTAAACTCGAACAAGAGTCCAACCGTATTATTATGTTGGTAATAATTTCTTAATAAAGAGTAATATTTTATTAAAAAAAAAAAAGAATAACATTTTAATTAACTTATTTAATTAAGAATAAATTTTCCTTATAGATATTTTGAGTAATATTTTGAAAATTTTGTTTTTATAGGATGAAAGTGGACATATCAGTACATAGACTTAGAAAATTAATCATAAGGGTGAGATGGGTGGGTGTGCACAGATCAGAGATATGTGAAAAGGGAGGAAGTCAGCCAGTGGGGTAGCCTCTATCGAAATAAAACTCCCAAAATATGAGATGTTTCGGCTTTAATATATATATATATATAATGCCTCATTAATATTATTAATAATATATATATATATATAATGCCTCATTAGTCACTAATGAGTATATGCAGATTCAATGTCTAAGACAATGAATTTGCAGATAGAGTTGTATATTTCAATACACAAAAATATATATAAAATATAGAAAGTGTACATAGAATGAAATTTATTCTGAAGTCTTCGCCATAACGGTGCTGATGAGCATTGCTATATCTATGCACACTATTTATATATTGAAATAAACAACTCTATCTAAAATTTCATTGTTTTATACATATACTCTCTAGTGACTGATGATGGCATTAAAGCCGAAACGTCTCATATTTTGGGAGTTTTATTTCGATAGAGGCTACCCTACTGGCTGACTTCCTCCCTTTTCATATATGTCTAATTAATCATTAAATTTTAATGATAAATTGAGTGAGGTTACGTTACTAGAAAATACACTGAATGGGGACAGAAAATGGCAAGGTAAGCGTAAAAAGTTACAACTTTGAGTAGGCTATATAAAGAAGTCGAGACACGAAAAAATTAATAACAGAACGAAAAAGATTTGGTAGAGCAAAAAAATAAAAGATAAAATGAAAAATATATGCGAGAAATGAAAATCATCACTAGAAAGATATAAGTAAGCATAACTAGATATAAATAAGCAGTAACAGTTTTTAGAACTATGAGATTCCGAATGTAACATTATGATATTATGTTTTGTAATAATATAAAAGATAATTATTATTATTAATTAATAAATAATTCCTAGAAGGAAAAAAGTATTTTGTATTTCAACTCATTAATATATACTAACCACAATTTACAATCGTATCTAATTTTGTTAAACCGTGCAATATCTATTGAAAGAGCTTTTTAGCAAAACGCTACGTCATATATACATTTCAATATCTTCAAAATAGATAAGCTTACCTGTTTGTTTTTGACTTTCCTGAAGGCTAACTCAATTATACGATTAGAAAAATATAACATTTTTTCTATTTATCTCTTTACCTATCACTAATCGCTTGGCTCGGTCCTACAGGCCCTTTTTACCAACATAAATCTATGAAAATAAGGAGTTCTCAGAACAGACACGTAGCTTACTCCTTGCTTCACTTCTAAAATGATCTTCTGGATTTTAATGGTAGTGTTATAAGAGTTGGTGCTTCACTATGGTTAAGACCCTGATTAATCCAAATAAATATTCCTTAAATGAACTTATCGATTTAAAAACCTGAATTATCGAGAATTCCAGAGACGATTATTTCACTTCTAACGCATATGCATTTATTGCCAGGTTGGTTTAAAAATAATCTAAAATATTTCTAAGATATTCAATATTTATTGATGATCTATATTTATATCCTGGAGCTTTCATTAATTCCTAATAATTCTGTTCCCTTTTTTAACGAGTATTAAATGTGAGTTTTAATGAATGTTTGTAATTAGTAAATTGAAAAACGTTTTTACGATGTTCAAAGAAACGATGATGACATGTGAAAAAATGAGTTGCTGTCATATTTATAAAGATTATTTTCTTCTTGTATACAAGTATATCAAAATCTACTAGATTAGTAAATCCATCCTTGACATTTTAAAAGAATTTTATATACCCTAATTGTATGTAGTTTTTATTATATATACATTAAATGAAAAATATTTAGAAGAGAGATGGAATTACGTTATATACGGTAAATGATAAATGCATTTTTTTATTTCTGTAAAAATTTTCTAAATAAATAATTAAATTGAAATGATAAATAATTAAAGAGAGAAGCGAAGATTGACTTTGTTTGCTTTCTATAAAGAGTTAATTAGCTTAAAATAGCCCTAACTATCTGTTGGTGTTCATCTCATGAATTTATACTTTTAATTATTGTTTACTTTCTCTTACCTATATGTGTAATATATAGTGCGAAAGTAGTGCGATCGCAAAAAAAACCGATCTTGAGATTTAAACAGAAATACACGTTTTGAAGTCCCCTGAGCCTAAAAAAAAATGGGCTGTAGGAACAAGATCTCTAAAATTCATTCGAAGCTGAAATTTTATGTTTAAGCTAGGTACTTTCGTCGCTTGGCCTTCGAAGCTTTTCAATAAAATCGGCAAATTAGGGCTGAGATGCCGAAAAAGCTTTTAAAAAATATGTTAAATATAAAGTATATTTTTCGTGCCCGAAACGATTCGTTGTTAGGCTTAATATGAAAGTACTTTTAACCTGAGATTTCAATCCCTATAAATCTAAACGATGATATTATTACTTTTCATTTTATTAATTATTATTATTATTATTACATTATTATTGGAATTAAATAGCTACTAATCTTTAAATGTAAAATTTTGAATTTCAACAACATAACCATACCACATTTCATTTTTTGGTATTAGTATATATTAATGTTGAAATTCAAATACATTTTTTTCTTCTAGGAATTAATTATTAATAAATAATAATAATCCGTGTCCATTGGTGCAAGAGGTAAAGATATTACCTCATGTACCAAAGGTCAGATAATCACTACCTGTCCTGAACGACAAAAATTTATTTATATTATATTGGCCATACCAATTAATATAAATAAAAAAGGCCTGAGCCTAAATGGCCTCAGATGCCGAAAAAACTTAAAAAAATATAAAATAAAATCTTTTATATTATTACAAAATATAATATTATAATATTATATTGGGAATCTCATAATTCTACAAACTGTTTTTCAACTATATAAATATACCTCATTTTATTTTTCTGTAATCATTTAATGATCTTGAAAAAATTTGATCTTCTGTTGCCTCAGAACTCGAAAAATGCAAAATACTTTAAGTTATCTCGTGTATGCAGTTATGTTTAATTGCAGAGGTTGATTTATATTATGAGATTTGCATTCTACCGGGAGGAGCCCAGGAAAAATAAATTTGGATTAACGTGAAGATCTCAATTCCCTGATGTTAAATATTCTTTAAATTTGGCGATAATAAATAAGAAACAAGCATTTTTGCTTCTCAATGTAACCTGTTAATTTTGTTGAGAGCCGTCAATTCTTCTGTGCATATTTTTATAAATATTTTTCCATTATTCCATTAGAAACTGAAATGAATGTTCTTTCTTTTTCTGAATTATTGGCCTTTGGTTTTGACTTTGCCATTTTGGCTACCATTTCGAAATGAGTGTTAAAATTAAAAAAAAATAGTTTCCTATGGAATAAATTCGTAAAGATTATTCATTAAATTAAAAAAAATATGGTTAGCATTTATGGAAGTCAGTAAATACAGTAAAATGTGTCTATTAGAAAAAATAGGAATATAGTTAAGTCGGGATAGAAGAGGTCGATATTTTGGTTAAGAAGCCATAACAATGGTCGAATAATGGCAGGGGGACCAGCTCTGCACGTGGTTTTAGTGAAATTGCTAGACAAAAATCTGCTCTAATTGGATTTAACACATGGCGGAACGAATACTGTAGAAAGTGGAGTGACGCAATCAACTCTGCCGGTTGAAATGCTTGAATTTCACCGTGGGCCCAAAGCGCTTACGCAGTGGCCAAACAAAGAGGCGTAGAATTTTTGGGGAAAGTTGGTGTAACCAAGAGTGACACTTTCGCACTCATCCTCAGTGTGCTGAGGCGGGAATCGCGTGCAGTGAACATGTTATTAAAATACCAGCTTAATTAATAAATTCATATTTTATCGGACGACAATTTCGAACCTCATCAGAAGAATGTTTAATTTAAGAAATAACAATTGAAAATTTAAAGGGCCCTTTTTATTTTCTCTATCTAAATATGTAATAGATAGAATTGCGATCGCAAAAAAAAAATGTCAAGATTTCAACGAAAATACACAAACGGAGAAACGGAGTTTAAAAAAATGGTCTGTGTGTATGTGTGTGAATAAGATTTCTCAAAATCGAAAAACCCTGACATTTTATATTTAAGCTAGTCACTTCACATCGCAGTTTTTGAATAAAAGAGCTTTAGTACTTTACTGATATACTTTTTTAATTATTTTTTTTCATTTTCTCAAATTTTGTTCTAACGATTTTTATTAAAATTCATAAAACAATTATTTATTAGATGACCTTTGAAATTAATCAAGCTTTATCCCCCCCCCCCCAAATTGTTTGGGGCCCATTTTACTCATGTTCGTTTTTAGGTTTTTTTGTGAATTTCTCTTCAACCATACTAAAGATATTGATTAAATTGAATGTGCTTATAATAAATTAGATTATCTTTAAGACGGATTAATCATTTTCCATTTTAAAATGGGAGGTGTTGGACTTTAAAAATCCCATTAAAAAAATCGGACCACTCTTTATCATGGTATTAAAATATCCCATATTATATGGTGAGAAAAATTAGGATCCTTCATTCTTCTGTCATATCTACAAAATCAATATTTCAATTTACGTTTGATTATATCATCTGAACCTTAGACTCTCATTTAAAGGACTTTTTGTCTTTCTCTCAGAAAAATGCCTATGTCAAGGGGTAATATTATAAGGCTTAATTTGTATTAATATTTAAATAAAATCTCCTATTTGAGATTCAGCAGTACTTGTCCTTGCTTAATGTCACTGATCTGGGTTGCTATTCCTCTTTTTTCCGGTCAGGCCCGCCAGCTACACAGACCTTGACAACTAAATAATAAATTAGGATTATCATATAAATCAATTTATAAATTTATAAATTTCAATACTTTATATCATAGAAAAGATATTTTAATATTTTGAGTTAGAGCGATATATTGTCGGGGGACTCGGGGGAGGTTAAGCATGAAAAAAGCCCTATTATATACCCGAAATAAATGAATTATTTTTATTATTTGTTTCAAAAATTATCTAGGAACCTTCAGAGGCATTTTCAAGAAAAAATTAACATATATATACATCTATTTGTTATTAATAAATGAGAGGTCTCCAGGTACAAAATATATATATGAAATAAAATATTATCTAAGCGTATCATTCTTTAAACCAAAATAATTGATTCTATCCAAGATTCACGTTTTCTTTGTCCTTCCTATTAAACAAATGTGTCTTTTATTTATTTACTTTTTTAATAAACCAGGTGATTTAGAAAAATAGAATTTACGTCCTTGTTTTTTTTTTTAATTCATGTCAAGAGTTTTTTTAAATTCCAATGCCGATAAACAAATTCGCTCTATCATTATCGATTAATTCTATTATTCAATCTTTTAATTTTAGATTTAGATTTAAATTTGCTCATTTCTCTCAAAACAAAACAAAAAAGAAGCCTGACGCCCCTCTTGTCGATTAATTTTTTAAATTCTGATGCTCTATAAATTTCGAAGTAATTTTTTCATAATTTGTTATTATTAATTTTTTATAAGTTTAAGCCTAATCTTGGATAAGACTATATCTCTACTCCAGGGGTCAGGGTTAAATTCATTAATAGAGCCAAAAATATGTACTGGGCGTATCAAAATAATTAGACAATTGCTAGTAATACATAATTTTTTGATCGTCTTAATTGATAATTAAGAGGAGTACTTGAATGCCAAAATCATCCAAGTTCATTATGAAATTTATTATTTTGAGAATTTATTAAGTTTCCGTAATAATTTTGTGTGATTGTCTAATTTATTTTGATATGGATATTTCTAACCGTCCACAAAGAAATTAGACAAGTGATGCTAACGTATTGTTTGCCTATAAAACAAGATGTTAAGATCCTCTCCTCTTATTATATTTCATATATTTGGTTGTATTTAAAGGGACAAATAAAGGTTCTTTATAATGAGGGAGACACAATTTTTATTATCAGTTTTTTACTAAAATAATTAACAAATTTTAAATGTAATTAATATATGATTTTCTTTAATTCTTTAATTTGTATTATTTATTATTTTTCCCCTATCCCTTGAAGTTATAAACCAAGTTCACTTCATAATACAAATGTCATCGTGCGCAAGTGAGGAGAAACAAAATTTTATTATTTTATTAATTTTCTTTTAAAAAATAAGAATATTTAACGGGCCCCTTGGATAATTCGAAGTCATATTAAAGCTAAATCTGAATTTTTATTAAAATTGATAAATGAAGAGTTGAGTTGAATTAATTAAGCCTGAACAAATTTTTCCTTAATCTCTATTTTTAATACCAATAAAGATAATTATAAAAATCCAAAAAATAAATTAGTTCAACTTGATTTTTTTAATCAATATGTCAATTATTTTAGTAAAAAACTTATATGAAAATTTTTTTGTTTAAATTTAAATAGTTCCTAAAACTCTTTTAAGGCCAAAAATATTTATTATTCCTCTTTCTTACCATAATTAGAAGACATATATTAAGTCTGAAAATAATAAATTTAATACTAATAGGTAAAACATTATGAAATTTGAATTTCTCCTAATTATCCATTAAGAGTTAACAAAAGATACAGATTGTCCAATTACTTTTGAGGGGGATAATACTTGCCCAATTCCTTTCTTAATCGTTGTTATATTTAAATGATTTAAATAGCCTACTATGTGTTTTCTGAACTTAATTACTTTTGCAATTTGGACGCAAATGGTTTTGGTGCTCATGTGTCCCAAGCGCGAATTGCGTTTTGGCTGCGTGAATTTCAAAATTTAATAAACACATATTCATAGAGTGGAGGAAGAGAGAAACATAAGAGAGGCCTGGAGATAAACAAGAAGAGGTCAAGGGTTGCGAACGTCAGCCCTGTCTCATCTCTCATCTTTAGCCTTCCACTTATCGCTCTCCTTTCGAATAAACTGACCCTAAATGCAACCAATCGAGAACATACTATAAAGTCCAACATCTCTCTCTCTTCATCCTTAAATCATTTTAATTCACTTTTCAGATTAATTTACATTTCAATTTACCGTTTTATTTGAGAAAGTGAATTCATTAAGTGTATCATACACATATACACACATACACACGCGCGATTTTTTTTATCTTTTCGACTGATAATTATTATGGAATATATGAACTTATTTTATTAGTCATTATTTTATTTAATTATATCATATAAAGAATATAAAAAAGAAAAGTGAAATTAATATCTTGAACATTATTGTTGTTTTTTATAGAGCAATTTGTGTATACATATATTCTAATTTCAAAATTAATTTCCAATTTTCAAAATATGATTAATATTATTTAAATAATTCAAGCGCGTATAGTAGTATGGACACATTGCAACAAATGTTTTTGTGCGCAAATTCCCATCCACACCGTGTGCATAGTGTAGAAGGGCATGCATAAATAAGAGTGCATAGGATCTAAAGAATAATTCAAAAACCTTTGCGTAGTGCACATAATAACATCCCGATAAATTTCATTAAAGTATTACTACCCGTTGGCTGACTTTATTCAAAAACTTCGAGGTGCAAGGTACGTGGGTACCTAGCTTGGATATAAAGTTTGAGCCTCGAACTTTTTTCTTTTTTGAGAAATACAACCTGGTGTGTCAGCACATCACTCAGTTTTCTTTACTTTAGGTAAGAGGAAGTTGAAATGCGATTGGTTCACCAGATTTTTCAAAATACGTATATGATAAAATATCGCGTTTTTTTTAAGGAAAAGCCTATAATTAAAGGCATACCCCCCCCCCCCCCACCCCCAAACAAGAAAAAAAAACAAATCCACTCCCTGGTGCGGTGCATCGTGGACTGTTGGCACACACCATTACCTATCGTCGGTATCTAATTTATCTTTTTTATAATGTTGATAATTAATTTATGCACACAAACGAAAAATCTCTAAAAATGAAAAGTAATATAAAATTGTGAACTACTTCCTAGGCGGCCCGACAGGCAAAAAATCTGGTGTGACAGCATTTTATTTCACTTAAGTAAAGGAAAATTGTGTGATATGCGGCGGTCACACGGATTTTTTTTTTTTCTATACCAAGACCATTTTGCCAATAAAACTTTTTCCACTTTCTTGAGAACATACATACATACTAACATAGATAAGATAATGAAAACTACTAGATAAATCACATTCATAACATTTGGGTTTTATTTGAGGGGTTGCTTATCAATTTACATCTATAAGATTCGAAAGAGTCTGATGGTGATATTTTATAAATGGAAACAAAATTAAAGAAATTTGGAATATTTTTAATTGAATTGAATTAATTTGCTTCTTTTTAAAGAATAAAAGAGTCGCAGCAGGAGCGCAGTGAACCATTATAGGCCTAATTGTAGAGGGCTCATACTATCCTGAGGTGGAAAATTATTAATACATCTCAGAGATTATCTGATTTATTATATGTACAGCTAATTTAATCAAAATCAAGAAAAGAAAATCACGAAAAACCTAAAAAGGTGCAAGAGTAAAGTGGGTCTCAAACAATTTTTGGGGGAAAAGGTTAATATATTTCAAAGATCATCTAATAAATAATTATTTTATGAAATTTAATCAAAATCGTTAGAGCAAATTTGGAGAAAATTAAAAGAAACTAAAAAAGTAATTCAGTAAAGTACTAGTACTCCATTCATATTTATTTAAGTTAATTGGTAGCCAATGTTAATGTTTTTTCAATGTAAGTATTCATTTTATCAATCATCGTTTCCATTCGGCATGGAATAAAATAATCGATGCATGATTGAAAATTTACTAATGTCTTGAGCCGGAAAAGATTAATAGATGATAATATAAAAAGATCTTTTAAAAAAGATCAATAGTTAAAATAATACCAGGTTGCCAAGACTTGATTTAGTTGTCTTATTTTTGCTTCTTTGGATATAAACTATTATGAGATTATTAAGGATGAAAAATGTTTGGGCCTCTGAAATAAAAGAGATAGAAAGAGAACGGGAATCCCTGAACTTCTCAGGTGTCAGAGCTGAGCCTGTTCTCGGTCCCCACGGTCTCGAGTTTCCCTGGTGCTGGAGGAAATTATTATAACTAACGAAAGGGTGTCAGTCTGTCTCTTTGCGAATCATCATTATGTCATCTCTCTTGGAGAATCTGCTGCACTTGAAAAAGTCCAAGTCATCAGCTGACGTGCAATTTAATAATATATATAAAAAAAATGGTAGAAGGAAACTAGAAACTCTTCCTTGGTAAGGACCAAAGTGAATAAAATGTAAGCATCATAATCATTAGTCAAAAAATAAAATAAATAATTTCAAATTTATAGCAAGGCGAACGAAATATGCTTTAATTTATCATTATTCAAAAGATATTAATGATATTTTTTTTCTAAAGAGCTTTCTTTTAATTAGAAAAATTGGTCTCAGTTTCCTATTTTGGATGCTAGTTATACAATACATTTACTTAATTATTAACTAGCTAAGACTTTATTAAGTTTTTAGGATGTTATTTCATTGAACAAACAAGGAATTTTACTAACATTGCTGAAGGAACTAATATTTCTTCCGAGACCCGAAAAAGAAACATAAAACTTAAATAAATATTTGTTTTAAAAGGGTGATTTTGCATATAAAATAATTTGAAATAAATGAAAAAAAAAAATAAATAAATAAAAATAAAAATTCAACTATAGTAAAAGTGAGAATGTTCTCTATTAAATACATAAATGATTTATGCCTTAGGATTAAATTATAAATTATGTTAGTGAGGCGAAATATGAATAATTCTCAGAATTGGGATTAGGTCCTCCCAATTCTCAGAATTGGGATTAGGTCTTCCCAACACAGATAAAGATCTACTCAGTTTACTTAATAGTCCTGATCTTATTTACACTTTTTAAAACTATTTTCAGTTTGTAGGGATTATGATACACTAAGCTGGAACTCTCCACCGAAAATTTGTCCTCCAGTAATTTAGTTATTTTTCTATGGCTAGGAGGCTTTGTTTCTAATTTTCATCTCAATAGCATTTATATGTTTATTATATGTATTATTCCAACGCATTGTTATGTTAAATGACTTTTTTACCATTAATTAACTTGAAAGATTTCAATAGCACAGATTCATATTATATCATATAAATAAGGAAAATGATTCTTTTATTATTTCAAAGCATTGTTTATTTTTTTATTTCTACTTGTCTATTATCTTATAAAAAAAATAATACTAGCGTAAAATAAGATAATAAAAGAAAAAAAATTAAAAAATTGAAATAAGTAATATAGATTTAATATTTTTTTATTTGAAAAAAAAATATATATATATATATATATATATATATAATTCTAAAATTACTTATATTATGTCCGGGAGAGTTTTCCATTTTGTTGGGGATTTTTTTTTCTTTTAGAAAATTGGAGTTTTTAATTTTCTTTTTCGGACTTAAAGAATTAGATAGTTAAAAAGAGAAAAAAAAATCTTCTAATTTTAGAACAAAAAGTGATAATGTAACAACAGACTAGGACAAAGGATTTAGTTCGG
>JAAAKE020029659.1:0-10002 GCA_010014785.2 Anisolabis maritima | reverse complement strand
TCGCCCCCCCCCCCCCCCCCCCCACCCCGCCCCGCACGGCCCCTGCATACTTATTTCTGCTTTGTAGAATTATATTAAATATATCGTGAAGATTTTTTTATCATTGCGTTTCTCGTCCGGGAAATGCCAATTTCTCGTCTCGTCTCGAAGTGACTCACTAACCCTGGCAGTGGCTTATTGTTATTTAAGTGGCCACAACTGCAAATATATTTTATTTTTCGAAATGCCTTCCCCTTCCCCTTCCCCTCTCCCTTTCCATTAAATAAGCTCTTAATGTTAATTAAAAAAATATGCATCTCCTTAGATCTATGAATAGAGTATCTGTCGTAATGCAATTTCTAAATATAAATTCAACATGTTTAGAATACAGAAAAAAAAAAAAAAAAAAGGAAGAGAAGACAAGTAGTAAGTAGTCTAGAGGCTAAGAGAGAGAGAGAGAGAGAGGAATGTTGAGCTGAAATTACAGGGGAACATTTGCCAAAAGACAAACACAATAGAAATGTTAACTAGCAATCCAACCAACCATTAAATGACATCAAGCCAACGGCCGGCCCCTCGACGCCGCTTATAACGGACAGGCCACATCCACATCCTAACATAAAAAAAAAAAAAGATAGTCCCCTCCTTTAACAGAATAAATCTTTAGCCACTCTACAACTGTGTTATAATTAAATATGAATTTTTGGATCTTGGAAGCCTATACTTCCCTTTGTAGCCAAACGGCTTGATGGATTCAAATGATTTCTCGGAGTCCAAGGAGTGGTTTCTGTAATGTGATCAAATTCACCATAAAAAAAGAAAACAGAACTAGAATGGGAGATCCAGGACCCTTTGTGTCATTAACCCTATCATAGGGGCTGAGATTCTCTCTCACTAAACTAACTCAATTTTGTAACTATCTTTCTATATTTCATGGAATTTTATTTCAAACTTCTCGTTTATTAAATATAAATAAACCTTAGACTTGTGAGTATCAGAGAATTTGGATCGTTGCTAAATTCAACTGACCATTTGGGGCAATCCGGATTCGTGTTAGACTTGTTTTTGGAATTATTTTACACTACTCTCTATTAAACTCTGAATTAGGTGGACGAAAAAATAAATACACCAAGTTTAATCCCAAAAATAGACAACGAAGTTGAAACACTTTCCCACTCCTACTTTTTAGCTATCGATACCCTCTGAGAATATAAGATGGCCGCTCTACAATCCTATCGAGTCTGTAAATCATATCATGTCACGAAATAAATATCTTTTCATAAATTGAATTTTAAAAATCTGGTGTGAACACAACTTTCTCTAACCTAAGATAAGGAAACCTATGGTGCTGTCACACCAGATTTTTGCGTTGACCAGTCGTTTTCTAATTCATCTCTTACTAGAACAAGGTACAACCAATTTAATCAAAATAGTAGTTTAAGAGAAAATATCAAAAAACCGAAAAACGTACAAGAGTAAAGTGGGCTCCATAAGGAATAGGGGGGGGGGGGATTTTAAAGTTAATCAAAATCTTAGAGCGAATTTTGAGAAAATTGAAAAAAATAAACAAGTACATCAATAAAGTACTAGTACTCGTTGGTCGATTTTATTTAAAAGTTTGGCACGAAGGGTAATTAGTTTAAATATAAAGGAGAGAAATTTGAGAAATCTTGTTCACACACGTTGTTTAGACACGAGTCCCATATATTTGAACTTAGGGAACTTCAAAACGTGTATTTCCGTTGCAATCTCAACAACGATTAGGTATTTCATAATTAGATAAGAGAAAGGACAAAATTGGCAGAGCAATTAGACCTCGATTTTAATAAGTTCATTTTTACTTTCCTTTTTTAAATTATTAAAACTTTTTCATTTTTTAAAGGATTTTAAGAGATTTTTTTTTGGATATGGATAAAGTATAAAGCCCAGCGGTCCTATAATGACCAGTGGTCACATGCAACCAGGAAGTATGAGAGAGAGAGATTGTATTTGAAAGGTGGACTCTCTCGAGAGTTGAGCGACGTGCATAGTCACGCCTCCTGATTTTATCTCTTTCTCTCAGAATATTTTATTTAATAACGAGATGGTATTTCTATTAAATCCAAATCTAATCATTCTTTGCACCAGCAGAGATGATTATTTTTCAAAATCCAATTGTTTCTTCCCCCACCTCAAATACAAAAATGCAATCTCTCTTTTTATTTCTATCGTGTATTGATGAGGAAGTAAATATTTTTCATTAAATTAACAAAAATTATTTTTAAGCTAATTGATATGACCTCGAAATTTAGAGAATTTAAAATAAAAATCGCCTTCACTTTAAAAGAATAAGTCTCCAAGAGGAATAGAAAAATGATCACTTCGCTCGGGTTTAGAGAAAGAGAAAAAAAAGACATCCATCCACAAGTGGATGAACTAAGCACCCAAAAGAAGAGAGAGAGAGAGAGAGAAAACCCGTTGTTAGATGAATATTAATTATTGTTTTTTTTTTCTCCATCTTCGAAGTTATTTGGCCTTCAAGATTAATCACCCAAAGTAAAGAATGTTACAAATGCATGCCATGAATCAGAATCTTTAGGTAGGACTTCACCAAAAAGAAAAAAAAAACTGGTGTGACTAAGAGCACATCACAAAACTTCCTCTCAACCCACTCTGAAAAGAGAAAGTCATGCGATGTGCTCTCACAGCAGATTTTTTATGACTATATTTCCAGAATCAATAATCAGCACCTGAGAGTTAAATAGTATATATATACCTTAATTTTTTTTCTACAGCTCGAGAGCAATAATTATGAATAAAAAAAAAAAACAAATCTCATTTTTTTTATTAGTTAATTAATTACCAGTTAATTTAAATAAATAAGGACGGCCTCAGATATCGAAAAAAAATTTTTTTAAGAATTTAAAATATTGGCTACCAATGAATATAAATAAATAGGGATGGAATCTAAATAGCCTCTGATGCTGCTCTATCATTTATATGGGATTGTTCAAACCTTAAATTGTGCCCACCCTATTTCCAGCTGGAAAATCTTAAAGCTATTCTCATTTGATATACGTATGGCTAATTTAAACAAAATCGTTAGAGTCGAAAAAAAAATCGCACAAGTAAAGTAAACCCCAAACAATTTTGTTAGGATAGGGGGGAAAAAAAAATCGCACAAGTAAAGTAGACCTCAAACAATTTTTTTGGGATAGGGGAGGGGGGGGGATATAACGATCAGTACATTTCAAAGATCATCTAATAAAGAATTGATTTATGAATTTTAAACAAATTAGGGGAGGGGAGGGGAGGGGAGGCCTATTATCTCCTCCACCCCACAAAAAAAAAAATTCTCTCACTATTGTTATTATAATATTGCCCCAAAAGAGAAAAAATTATATTATTATTTGGACCGTATAGGCCCACCTACCAGGAACTCCGTTTATTTGCCCGAGATGCTTTCCTGTACGGAGACACACACCTCAAACCCAGCCGACCTCTGACCGGAACCCAGTGAAGTCACTCTACTGCTTAACTCTAACTCCTACTCCTATATCTAATTCCACCCGGTCCCTTTATTCCAACCTCTTCTATGCTAGGGAGGATGTCCTAGTTTGAGGGGGGACTCTCTTAGTACTCCTTGCGAAGAATACATCGTTGAGAGGGAATCCTCTTTACGTCCCTTCCATAGGACGGGGTGTAACAGCAACTACCTCTCCTCGTAGAGTTGCCTAAGGACTCTATGATGGTGGGATCCGCATACTTGAGGATTTGTTTTAATTAAATAAAAAATCCCTCCTGCCCGGGATGCAGAACGGCAGCATCCTAGCATCCCAGGGCTCTCTAAAGAGAAAAAATTATTCAAATTTAATTTAAATCATTATTTATAGTATAATAATTGTGAGATTTTATGGACCCTGAAACTGCATGACGGGATTTTTTTTCAATGGTAGAGAAAATTCCAGTGCGGTTTTATTTTTGAAAAAATTCATTTAGGGTGTTCTAAAATGAAAAACTGAAAAATCGAATTACCCTATTTATTATCTCTGCTTTGAATTTGAATTTTATATACATAAATTACATTCTGGGTATCACAAGCGTGGCGTACACGGATGGCAGGAGTTACCCCAGCTAAGGCTCGAATTCCTTCAATCATCCCTATGCCAGTCTTTTTTCCTTCGATCGTCCATAGGGTCGGCTTGTTCTATCTTTCAAGCTTATCTATGATGTAATGCCGACCCCGCAGAGCAGGAATAGACGAAGATAGAAGATATATTTGTTTTTTAAATTTGAATTAAAGGGTTGTCAGAGGAAACAAAAAACAAATTTGTGTTTTTGGTTCGGAGGTTGAAATTAATATTCTCTCAACAAAATACTTGTCTCTGTTCAATTTCCATTCCAGGCTTGAAATAAAAAGCAAATTATCACCAAAGAGGGAATTTTGTATGACATCATAAATTAAAAAAAAAAAAAAAAAAAGAATTCTACTGATGTTGTTTAATTCAATTCCGAGGTCGTCTCATATTTCAGGGGGGGGGGGGTCATATAAGCCTAATTGATTTTTGTTAAATAAAAAAAGATTAATTTTTAAAGTCTCGATGCCATTTTATTTTTAGACGTGATTTCACGGCGGTTTCGTCTTCTTCAATTCTCCCCTCCAGGAAATTGACAAAGGACCTCCCTCCCCTCCCCTCCTTCTTAACATTCATTTTTCATTTGTCTAAATAATTCGTAAATCTCAAAATTTCATTACCAAATTTTGTTTACCTCTTCCCTCTTCAGGTTGATTCTCCTTTGGTACGTGAAGCCAGGTCTCTATCTCTGTCCTGGTAGAGTTGCCTGAGAGCTCTAACGGGGGTGCGATCCAGGGCTTATTTGAGCATTTGCTAACATTAAATATTACACCGAAGGAGGGGGAGGGGCTCCTTCCTTGCCAGTTCCCCCTCAAACTTTAAACGGCTAAACCATGCCAACAATTTAGAAAGGCACACACACAATTCCAGGGGGGAGGGGGGCGAGTGATTTACTATTTACCCCCCTCCATTTTGTTTCAAAACTCAAGACTCATTTTTTATTAACGGAAAGTATGTCAACTTCTTTTTTTTTTTAGATAGAAAATAATTAATGAACATGAAGATTCTTTATTATAAATAGTAACTCACTATTTCATTTTCTTATCTAAAAATAAATACATCTTTATTAATGACTGTTAATTTATTTTAATCAAAGCATGAAATATTAGAAAAAGTAGGACATTTTTTTTTTTGCTCAATTAAATTTTTATCTTGATTAAAAGAAAAAGGAAAATTTTCTCTATGATGATGATGATTAAAAGGGATATCAGAGGTGTGTATAAATTTTCGAAATAGACATGCATTCCTATGGTATTTGATTGTGAAGATAAGGGGTCGGCAACACTTGAGCTGACGTACTACAAGTTAGTGCACTCTTTAGTGGGACATTAACATTAAATAACGAACTGAGATTCTTTAGAGATATGTAAAAAGGGAGGAAGTCAGCCAGTAGGGTTTTGCACATAGAGTTGTTGTATGTTACAATACACAAAATATATATATATATAACATATATATTTTACAAGCAAATAAAATAAATAAATATTGGCAATCAACGATGAGATCGTTGACCCCATAATAGAAATATAAATATCAAAAAAGCCAAAATCTTTTTCCTTTAACCCCCAAGAATTTAGAAAGTTTTAACATTTTATAATTTTTATTTATTTTGCCAGATATTATGAATATTTTATGCAATATGAACTATCAGCATTTTGTAAAATAGACATATAACAATTACTAAATCGGTCTGATAGTTGAGAGATCTCAACTATAGGCCAGGTTGCCATCATAAAATGGAGAGGGTACGTTTAGCTTCTACTCCCTCTGTGTCTCCTAACAATGAGGGGTTTCGCCCCCCCCCCCCCCTCATCTACGTGCCTGGGCTTTCTGATAAAATCTTTAAACATCATAACGGCGCTCTCATCATCTAGCAACATATCTTTCTTAATAACCCATCATGAGCAACCGAATGTTATTTACTTAAGTGCCTGGATTGCCTTCACCCTACCAGCGTTTATATAGGCCAGACCTCTCGGTGATTCTCTGAACGAAAAAGGGAGCATGAGTTGAGCGTAAAAAACAAAAATCTTCAACCCATACCATAGAAAAAAAAAGCATAGTTTCGATTTTGAGAGAGCTATCGTTATGATGAAGATAGACAATACATGTAAACGTCTGGTAGCTGAAAACTGCTTCATTAAAATCAAAGAGCTCAAACCGATTGCATAGTAATTATTATATGTCTATAAAAAATGCTGATATTGTATTTAAAAAATATATATATATATATAAAATGTAAAAACTTTCTAAATAATAACATGTTTATATAAATATAATTTTCTTGGGGTCAAAGAAAAGATTTAGTAAAGTTTTTTATATTTGTATTTAAATTATAGGTCAGCGATCTCATCAAGATCGTTGATTTCAAATATTTATTTATTTTATTTGCTTGTAATAGATAAATAATTTTTATTCATTCTGAAGATATCAACGCTGATGATCTATATTTGTAACATACAACAACTCTAATGTCTTATACATTGAATCTGCATATACTGTTAGTCATTGTTGTAAAGTTGTGTTTTTAATTTTATTGCTCATTTCAGCCCTAATGACGGCTGATGATGGCTCTCTATCTACATAAACTAAAGGAGAAACGTCTCATATTTTTATTCCTTCCTTTTCACAAATCTCTGATCTGTGTTCAGCCACCCACTCATCTCATCGTGAAAATAAATCATAAATTCAGAGTATTTAATTTGCTAATAAAATCTCAAAGTCAAATGATGAAAACACCTCTATTTTTAAATAATAATATCCCATGTTTTGAAGTGAGTGAAAAAAAGAGAGAGAGAGAGAGAGAGAGAGAGTGTGTGTGTGTTTGTAAACATTCAGGAGGGGAAGAGGGAGAGGGAGAGGGAGAGGGAGAGAGCGGGTGCTTGACCGACCGACGAGAGAATAAATGAATGACGGTTGCCTAGACGCCAGGCGCCGCCGTCGTTCTTTCCAACAGGTTGACGACGACGACGACGACGACGACGACGAAAAAATTAATTCCGCATAATTTTGCATAATTTGATGAAAAGCCAATTGATATTCGATTATGCCATTAGCAGGTTTTCGTTAATTTTTATTAATAATTATGTCAACGAATTTATTTCCATTATGAGATATTGCATTTTTTTTTTTTTTTCAAATTTAAATTGATATTCATTAGCAGAGAGATTTATACTTATTTTTTAATAAAGGCAAATTTATTATCCTTCTAAAGTGCAGAATTATTATTTATTTCAATAGATTTGTTACTTTGTTGAGATGTGTTGAGTATCTTTAAATAATTTTCGTTTGACTTTTTTTTTAAAGAGGAAAAAATTTTATTTCAGTAATTTGCATCAATGCATTTCTTTTGGCATTCTGGTCATATAGGGCTGACCGACATAAATACGTTACGTCTTGCTTTGTCTCGACCCATAAAAATTACTTTGAAGTTTTTTTTTTCATTATCTTAAGTCCATAATTGTTTTTAGAAACAAAATTTTTTTTTTTTCAAAGTCTTTTTCAGCATCTGAGGCCATTTATACTCCGCCCTTATTTATTTATATTATTTGATATAAATAAATTACTTTTTAATTCCTGGTTATTTTTTCGGAGTCGAGCCCATTGGCGGTACAGATGGTACAGATCCCGGTTTCGACTCTAAATAAATCAAAATATGGCCCAAGTAAATCAAATCAAAGCCTCTAATGAAACATTACCCACTCACAGTTATTTTTTTTTTTTGATATGGAAGCATAAGGTCCACCGGATGATCATATGCAACCCGGAAGAGAGATTGGTGGACTTTAAAAGGTGCTTATTGAGGTCGGATTTGAAAGAGAGGAGATTGTAGATTTAAGGGAAGATTGAAACAGGGAGGTCATGAGGATGAAGCAAGACTGGAAGTGACTAGTTCTACTAGTCGCCAGTTAATTAATTAATTAATTGTAACGCCTCTATGAAATAGTATTTCAAATATTACTTGGAATTTAATAAAAGCATCATAAAATTTTCTTAAGAATCAGGAAGGGAAAAGGTTTGCCTTTTGAAGGCCTTTCGCTGCTAGTGAAGGACTTTTTTCTTATCTTCTACTCGTATTTATATAAAATGACACTTGCTTGATATAATCTGAAACCTGAAAGTCTGAATTTTTTTTCGTTGAATTCCAATCTGGCGCCTTCGTGCTTCTGACAGTTTTTTTTTTTTTTTTCATTTCATTTTTTATTCATTGGTTTGGAGTGACATTGAGTTTGATAAAAATTCTAATGATATTTTCGAAGCACAAGTGTCTAAATTTATCATTTCTTTTTTTTTTTTTTTTTTATTTATTTAAATGCACATAAAAATAAATAAATAAATAGCTTGGGCTTTAGAGAAAAAAATTCCTAATTTAAAATAAATAGAGAGAATTTAATAAAAACTCCTTGCATATTTATTTATGATAAATTAATAGGTGGCCAATAAAATTTTATCGCTCAAAACGGGAAGCGAGACGTCCTCCTCTGCTCAAAGGGACGGGACTAAAAGAAAACAAACAACAAAGAGACTCGAACAATAGTAAGGGGAGATGAGAGTATTAGGAACATAAAAGCTGGCAGGCCTGGCCGGAGAGAAGAACAACAGCCACCAAGATCTTAGTCGTTAAGCAAGGCCAAGCACCACTGAACCTCGGATTGGTGGCCCCAACTATGGAACACACGCCGGAAACCATCGATATGTATTTATTTACGTCTATATACAAATATTGTAAACTCTAAATGGTCTTAGCTGCCAAAAAGAGTATAAATGAAATTAAAAAAAAAAAAGAACATAAAAAATTCTACCCCCAAGATATTTTGACGTTTTCACGTCAAAAGGACCCCAGAAATGCAAAGTAAATCTTAAGCTTTTTATTTTGGCTTATATCTCTGGAACCACTAATCGGAAAAGGATGAAACTCAACAAATTTATAGCCCTAGGAGTAGCAAAGAAGCTATTAAAATTTAAAGTTAATCCTTCCTCAAGGGACGATAAAAAAAAGTCTCCCAATATTTATTACGATCCACGAACCGTTAGACTAAGTCTTTTGTTCCTCGGTGTTAAAACGTTGATCTTCAGGTTCAGGATCAATTTTCATACAAATCCGTTTGACTAGAAACGGATTTATTCTAAAAAAAAAAATGGGGTATAAAATAATAAACATACGTCATCATTGAGATATGGAATTTTATTGAATCTCTTTCGCTTTTTTTTAAATTAAATTTTTTTATAAGGTCATTTAGACTACGTCCTTATTTATTTATATTAGTTGGTAGCCAATATTATATTTTCAATTCAATTAATGAATATTAATAAAAAATTTTCAAATAACAATAAAAATCAATTTGACATGGCTCACATACCCGATTGGGCTCTAGACTGACCATTTTATATTCTCAGAGAATATGATGTCTAAAAAGGATGGGAAAGTGTTGCCATTTCGTTGCCTATTTTTGTAATGCGGCGTTCAGTTGTTGAATGAATTTTCCTAAAGGTGAGGCCGATTAGGATGAAATTTGTTATATTGTTGTCGATAAATCGATTGCACTTTGGGAATTCATATTTAGCGTGTCGTTGTCTGGTGACCTAATCGTTAGAGGCAATGCCCAAAATCCCATTGTTGAAAGGTCTATTGTTGACTTTTCTTGCCCATTCAAAAAAAAAAAAAGCAAAAAAAAAATTCGAGTAAAGCTCTGTCTCAAGGTACTTCATAGATATATACATATATATATACATACATATACAGGGCTCTGTGAAACAGGGTAGGGTGTCGCCGTTCTGGACAGGAGATCGGTGTTCGCATCCCGGGCAGGAGGGATTTTTTTATTAAATATAAATATTTAATATAAACAAATCCTCAAGTATGCCCTGGATTGGAACATTAGATCCCATCACAATAGAGCCCTCAGGC
>JAAAKE020029637.1:0-10004 GCA_010014785.2 Anisolabis maritima | reverse complement strand
TTGATTGGACCTAGCCACCGAGGACTTGTGCCTCTAAGCAGGTCTTAAATAAATTTATTTATTTATTTATTTATAACATTAACTTAAATTAAAATATACTGAGAGAAGAAAAATAAAGGAAATAAAATTTAGAACACAATTGAACTTCAGACAGATGATCTCGGAGTATCATCTGAAAGAATGTTGACAGCATAGATAATGAGTATATGGATATTTTTTAAAGACCTAAATTAAAAAAAAATTAATATACGAGTTTAGAAATGTTCAAAAAAATAATAAATAATAAAGAATTAATTGATTGATTTGAATGATCATTCCTCAGCTGTTTATTCTTATAATATGTCTTTTTTTGGAGAGGGGGTAGGACAAAGGTTTTTAGGGGTGTGAATCTCAAGTTCGATATGGCTCTAACATTTATTTAAAAAAATTAAAAAATAATCAAAAAATTAAGACTATCTCTTATTTTTTTCTTTAGAAAATCGATTAAAAGGTCAAGTTCAAATACAAAAATTATATATATGTATGTACAGACATGTGTGAGTATTTGTGTGTGTATGTATATATATTCTATTTCACAGATGATTTCCCTTTTAGTCATTTATCTCAAAAGTTATAAAGATCGTTTAACGATAATAAAAAGCTCTTGAAGTAAGTCTCATTTTTTTCATAATTCTTAATTTAATAATTAAAATCAGGTATTCTTAAGAGTAGGAAAAATTCAAAAAGATTAATTACCCATCTTCTTCTTTAATTTTAATAAGTTATGGCTCTTCCCTTCACTCCCTCGTTAAAAATATATAAATATATGGATCAGATTTTTAATTAGTGGGAGGAAGAGATTTTATGGATAATAAAAAATTATTATTTTAATTACATAATTAAAAAAACATTACATTACAGCCTAACTACTTTAACTAATGACTATATCTAATTTGGTTTAGTTGGTTTTCCTCCAATAAGAAAAAATATATCGATACTATTAATAAGGTAAAATACTAATATTTGTAATATAATATAAATTTGTATAATTTTTTTTTTTTAGGAAATGGATTTTATTACTGTAATTTTGGGAGCAATTTTTTTATTTGTTTTCTATTACTTTTACTTTATAAAAGATTTTGATTATTGGAAAAAACAAGGAATTCCTTACGACCCTCCGAAATTTTTTTATGGATCTTTGAAAGCACAATTTAAAGGAGAAAAACATCTAGCTCATATCATCGATGATCTTTATAAGTATGTAAACTTCTTATATTTATTTTATAGTTGGGTTTTTATTTTTGTAAACATCAAGTTAATAAATAATTTTCCAAAAAAATTTTTTCTATTTTCACCATCGGTTTTGGCCTATATTCAGCCAATTCAGGTTTACATACAGCAAATTTTTTTACATATAAATTAATATATTTTTCTAAATTTTTTATGAAGAATTTCATTGATTGCTGTATGTGAACCTGAAGTGGCTGAATATAGGCCAAAACCGATTGTGAAAATAGAAAAAATTTTTTTGGAAAATTATTTATTAACTTGGTTTTTTTTTTTTTTTTTAAAATAAAAACCGAATTATAAATTATTTTTTTCACATCAATTAATCAACATTTAATGGTATTTATTTTAGAAGCACAAAGTATTACTTAACCACCTTTAGCTGCACACATGAAGAATTCAATAAATGTTTTCTTTTTAATTATAAATGTTTTTTTTTTTCTTTTAGCAAATTTCCAGAGAGTCCTGTAGTAGGCTTTTTTAAAATGTCAACACCTTGCTTGATGATTCGGGACCCAGAACTAATTAAACAAATTCTGGTGAAGGATTTCAATTCTTTTCATGATAATGATTTTCAAATTTCAAAAGATATGGACCCGATGATTGGCATGAGTCCTTTCGTTTTGACCGGAGACAGGTATTTGTATTTATTGAAATTTAAATATATATATCCAAAACAATAATTAATAATAATTGTCTTCTAGCTGGAAAGTGACAAGAAATAGATTAAGTCCCGGATTCACTACAAATAAAATAAAAAATCTTTTTAATTCACTGCTCGCTGTTACTCAGAAATTGGTAGATTATGTAGGAAAACATTCAGGTAAATTAAGTGATAAAATATAAAATTAATAAAATTTATTTGATGATGATATTGTTTTTTTAGATGGAAAAAGTATAAATGGAAAAGAACTCTCCGCCAAATTCACTACAGATGTGGTTGCCAGTTGTATTTTTGGGATTGAAGGGAAATCATTCGAAGATGAAAATGCTCAACTACGTCAAATGGGAATGAATATTATAAGTGTGGATCAGTTTACAAATTTAAAATTATTAGTGCTTCAAATGACGCCGAAAATAGCAAAATTTCTGAAGTTTAAGTAAATATTACAAAGATTGAATTTAATTATTTTATTTTAACCCTTTAATTTGCGCGGAGCGGGGGGGGGTTTCTTCTCTTGTCAGAAGATTTTTATTCATTAATTTTTTGGAGATTTATTAATTAGAGAGAAACTCAGCATAGGCTGGTTATTAAAATTTTACAATAAAAATAAAATTTATAACAGAAAAATCAAGAAAAGTAATAGTTAAGACAAAAAAATTAAGAAAAAAAATACCGATAGGTTTGGAAATATAAATTCTTACAAGTAAATATTAATATTTACATACAAACTTTCAACAAAGCTTTTACTATTGCCCTAATCAACTAGTTAATAAAAATTCTTTATAATTATTATTGAATAATTTAATAAATTTTACCATTTATTTTAGATTTATTACCAACAAAGTTGCAAATTTTTTTAAACAAGTTGTTTTTGATGCTGTGGATTATCGAAAAACTAATGCAATTGATCGGAAGGATTTTTTAAATTTATTAATCTCCTTACAAGAAAAATATGAAGGTAATAAACTTTTTCGATCAGGGGCAAATCTTTTTAAAATTAATATTAAGAATAATTTCTTACTCTTTCTGATTTCTATATAATTAAAATAATATATAAAATTCCAAGAAGTACTAGATATTAATTTATTTAATATATTTTAAAATGTTGGGCAGATGTACTAAATAAGGGCTCAAATAAATAAAACCACCCATGTCTCAGGCTAAAATATTTGCCCCATAAAGTGATGTAAGGTGGTAAGAGGGCTGGTTTTATTTCTGAGAGCCTTTATATTATTTTATTTGCTAAGAAAAAGAAGAGAAAAAGATTTTACATGATAACATGGTTTGAATCTGAACCAAGATAACTAAATAAATTTAAGGGTTTGGATTGATCAGGTTGTTACAACATTGGGCACCCAAAGTGACATTAAAAGGCAACTGGGATACCTGACAAAGTTGAAAAAATTGCAAAAATCAACAAAAAATTTTAATAAAAATCAGACCCAATAGGGAGGTATTTATAATTAATTTCTCTTCACTTGTCGCTAGTTAATCAACATTATAATTTATTCTGAATTTTTAAATCATTGCTATTTTTAATAGCAATTAAATATTTTTTCAGATTTCAAGCGGGATGAAATTGTTGCCCACTCTATTCTCTTCTTTACTGATGGTTTTGAAACATCTTCATCAGCTTTAGGTCTTGCTCTTTATGAACTAGCAAAGAATCCGGAAGTACAGCAAAAGGCCCGTGAAGAAGTTGATGCAGTCTGGGAGAAATATGGCAATTTAACCTTCGAAGCTCTGAACGAAGAGCTCCAATATATTGATTCATGTATCAATGGTATTAAAAACTTTATTTAAAAAGCTTTGGAATTATATAAAATAACCTTAAGAAAAAGATTATTTTAAAAATACTCTTTTTTTAGAATCCATGCGCATTTACTCGCCAATAGTTTATCAACAGCGATTATGTACGAACTCATTTCAATTAGACATTGGCGATGGAAAAACTGTTAAAATTAAAAAAGGATCTACGGTTTTGGTGCCACTTTATTCACTTCATAAAGACCTCAAACATTTCCCAGATCCTCTGGACTATCGACCTGAAAGACATTTAGAGGAAGAAGCAAACTCCCGCCATCGATTCACTTTCCTTCCTTTTGGTGAAGGACCTCGCATTTGTCTCGGTAAGCAAGTTGATAGAATTTTTTTAAAGTTTCTTCAGCATTTCAGGCCAAATACACTTTTAAATGATACACAATATATTTATTACAAATACAAAATATCCAGGCATATTTTGATAGAATTTTATTAATTTGAAATGTAAATATTTCGGACATTAAATAATATAATAATATTTATAATTTACATATTTAAAATGTAAACTTTAAAATTTTTTAATATAAAAATTAGATGCTTTAATTAATTTTTTGGAGTAATATTTTATTAATAGAATAATTGTCAGAGATAAGTTTTATATTTTAACTATGGAAATTATTTTATAAATGTTTAAAATAATTCGATGGATAATCTTGAAAAAAGTGCTTAAAATTTTTATGAATTACTGTTAAAAAAAAAGGAATCATTAGTCAAAGCAAATTAAGGGCCTTGAAATTAGGATGATGATATGCACAATGGAAGAATTGAAAAAGTGCCAATTACACCAAGTAATCAGATCATCTCGCAAATATCATAACCAACACTTTCTCCCATTTAATCAATTACTCTTCTAAATATCAATTTTAATAAATGCATGTGATTGCATTCTTGATTAAATTTGACCTCGAAATGTTGAAATAGATTACCATATTTACTAGAATTATTTATTTCCGATAATATATTTGACCAAAGAGAGATAACCTTTAACATCCCAATGATTAAAACATTAAAAAGTTTTTTAATTAGATTACAAAATAACAAAAAAAAAAAATTGGCCTTGTTTTTCTAATTCCAAGGATCACTAATTCTCGAGAACATACTAATCATGATATTAATAAATTAATAATTGTTTGTTTTTTTTTTTTTTCAAATCTTTTTCCGCATCTAAGGCCATTTAGACTTCGTCCTTATTTTTTATATTAACCTGTAGCCCATTTTCTTGGGCTCTTCTATTTTTGATTTTTTCTGATTTGCTCGGTTCATTAACAAAATTCTTTATCTTCAAGAAGAACAGGAAAGTAGCCCGAAGAAATTAAATAAAAAATTATTTAATATATATTGCATGGCCCCTTGGTCTAGAAATTAAATTAAGCAACCATATCTCGGATTCCCCTTTAGCGTAAGCCTTTTAACAAAATTTTCTATCTTAAATATTTAGAAATAATATTCTAAATATGTTTTATACATTAATCACTTATTATTTGATAATTAGATTAATTTACTTTAATTATTTCTAATAATTCTAATTTTTTTTGGCAGCAATGAGGTTCGCCCAGGCTCAGACCAAAGCGGGTCTCGCAGCGATTATTCGTCACTTCGAGGTCTTTCCTGTTCATGACACCCCTGAAAGAATAGACTTGGATCCTAAAGCATTTGCTATGTTTTATTGTCCCCTACAACCACCTAAAGTAGGATTTCGAAAAAGAACTTCTATTAACCAATAAGTAAATCCAAATCATTTTGTTTTTATATATCAATAAATTACTGTATTATACAGGGTGGATGATATGAAGTGTTATCAAATCAAAATACTATATTTTTTTATTTGTGAATAATTTTTTTATTAGTTCAAAGAAAAAAAAAATTAAGAAATAATAAAAAATTAAGAATCCATTATATATTTTGATATGGTCAACTACGGCGCAAAAACTATGATGGCCTTAAGACGTTGAATAAACCCATTGCATGCATTGCAAGTTAGACTAAGTTTGACCCAGCTATCATAAGCGCGCCAGGGGTGAAGTTGGTAATACTTCATATCAGCCACCCTGTATTTATTCTTTTAATAAATTTGATAGATCTTTTTTAAGTCTCTTTGGCATCTGAGGCCATATAGAGTATAAACGATTTATAAAATATTTTAGTTACGATACGTATTATCGAGACATATTTATTGGCCCAATTGATTTAATCATCGAACTACCTGAGATCCGGACGCAAACTTCTCGGTTTTTAAGGTTATCAATATAGACAATGTTATTATCTTTACCCTCTCGGCCTCGGAGGGTGGGGGAGGGAAATTTAATAGATAATAAAAGAAAAGCCGAGAATTATAGTTCTCAGAAATTTCTTGCCGCCCTACAAGAATTTTGCTCGAAACATGTAGCAAGTACATGATGGAATTTTTTAATAAAAATCCTACTAATTAAAAATTGTATTTTTTGTTTTGTTTTTGTGTACCAGAATAATTGAAATAAATATATTTTTATTCATGTTTTTATCTTAGTTGTCAATCTGTCTTCTTTCTCATTTTCGCCGGTCCGCTGATGTGAAAAGAACCCAGAATGTGTTTAATATGATTAATACGCCAAATATCAACGCCCAAATGAAATAAAAATTATTTTTGACTAAAGGGTCCAGACATTTATAAAAAATATTGATAATTATGGTTACATTTTACTAAAAATCGGGTTCAAGTGAGGGGGGTTAGTAAGAGGGAGAAACATTTTGAGTCTCAGCCCCTGGTGACATCATTTTACTGACTCCTCCAGAGAGCCCTTAAATATATTTTATATCTAAAGATTTTAAATTTATTGTTTGTAAGGGATCGTAAATGGCCCATCATAAAATTCAGACAAACCAGGCAGACAAAGGAGAGTGTAGCGGTGAGTGATTTGGGCTGTCTACCCTATAGGCAACAATTCAGAAACTGAACTAAGATTAATGCAAAAAGCATACGAGGCGAAACTTTATATTTAAACTAGGTACCCTCGTCACATACACCTCGAAGCTTTTCAATAAAATCAACAAACGAGTACTACTACTACTTTATTGATGAACTTTTTTGTTTTTTTTCGATTTTCTCAAAATTAGCGATTTTGATTAAAATTCATATATCAATTATTTATTAGATGATCTTTGAAATCTATTATCCCTGATTGGCCCCAAAATTGTCTGGGCACACTTTACTAGTCTTTTTTTCTTTATCTTGTTAGTGCGTTGTTCGGTTAAACGGCGGGAGTAACTTAGATAATATTTTTGTAGCCCAAGTAAACAACGGGTGAAACCGCTCTGTTTCTTAAACTACTCTAACGAAATCAATTAATCAATTAATTATTAAAATGGCATTAAACGGCTACCTAGGAGGCTTGACGCAAAAAATATGTTGTGACGTACTACTCAGCTTTCCTTACCTTAGGTAAGAGAAAGTTGTTTAATGTACGTTTATCATATCAGATTTTTTTTTTAAAGTTGGGCCTTTTTGACACATTCTTTGTTTCTTTGTTTGTTGACACAAACACACACACTCACAAATATATTAATATAAATTATATTTTATCCCAACATTTGGAATTGATTTTTTTTAGTCTTAATTGGAAGGGAAATGCCTTTTCAACTTAGGGAAAAAGAGTGCAAGGCTAAACATTACTGCTTTCAAAAAAAAAAAAAAAGGTTGATAGATCGCCTTTTTATTTATTTATGAATATTTATCTCTTTTTCTTTCATTCTCCTCCCGATCTCTTAATTAATCTCTCCTGCCTGTTGAATTTAGCAAGCCGTTGGAATTTTAACTAGTAAAGAAGAAGGAGGCGAATTGAGAAGTATTGATTACAGTCTCAATAAGGTAAGCTTTACTTGAACCTGAATTAATTTCTCTATTCCTATATATTTAAGTTGGGGAAATGTTGGCATGTTTATAAATTATATATATTCCACGAAATTAAAAGTTGTTTCAGAGAAAGTTGTGTAATATAGTTACTCAAACATGTTTATAATTTTCTGATTAAATTATACTTTATTAAAAAAAAATTCCAGAAAAAAGGCGCGGCAAACTCATGAACCTCCACGGAATGACCAATACGCCACTGAACCAATCTATTCTCTAGTAAAAGGAACGTAGTAACGTAGAAAGGGAGGGGAGGGGGAAGGGGCTCTCAACCATACCCTTCACAAACGCTATATAAATTAAACATTTTAATTATTTTTAATAATTTTTTAATTGCTATGCCATTGTCCCTAGCAGTTTTATTCTTAAGATATTTTTATTATTAGTAATACTAATTAATCCTGATAGATTCTCATTTCTAGTAACTAAACTATTTCCAAATATTCATTAGTAGTCCTTTCAGGACCAGCAGCAGGTGGCCTAATCTTTTAGGTGTGATGGGATTCGATCCAGGTATTTCAAGATCACAAGCGTTCTCTGTGACTTGACTAATGCTTAGGAAATTATCCCTTTAATTTTTGCAAAACTAAGTCTCATTTTATCCACATTGATTGATTTGTGGCAATATTCTAATGAACGAAGGATATCGTTTATAATTTATTTGCTTTCATTAAAAAAAAAATATATATATACTCTCAAATATTTTTATTATTCCCTATTCGTATTCTTTCCCAACTTCCTATAATCGGCAATTAATATTCAAACAGAAAATCTCAAACCTTGTGCAAACTATAAAGATATCGAGGGCCGATGTCAACACTTTAGTCATATTGATAATTCCGTGGTGAAAACACCGTCTGTCAGTTCAAATGCGCTAGTGACTTTAATAAAGTGAAATGAATAAGAAGATTTATCAATGTAAAAATGCTTTTGCTAAATCCAATTGAGCTTACAAATGTGCTAATATTTATAATTTAGGATTAATAATTTAAAAGGTAAGTAATCAATTATTTATTTATTTTTTTAAATCTTTTTCGGCATCTGAGCTCATTTCGAGTCCGCCCTTCTTTATTTAAAACACTTTGTAGCTAATATAATTTAAATAAATTTTTGTCGCTTAGAACGGGATGCGAACCACTGACCTTTGGTGCGCGAGGTCAGACTTCTAACTCTGTACCAAGGGCTTATTAAATTCGAATGAAAAAATACTTTAGCAGAAAAAAATAATTAATTTATTCGTAAATAATTTCATTATAAATCAAAATTTATTTTTTTTGGAAGAAATAAAAAACTATTCAGAATTTCTAAGTACAAGGATAGGAATACGAGTTTGTAAGTACTTGTTAAATAATTTTTTAATAAAATAAATTAATAAGAAGGTGATATCATTTTTAGTTAAATAGTTATAATAGAAAAGAACATCATTCTGACAAAAACATTTTTTATTTTAATTTTCACTTTACACCTTAATTGTTAAATAGTATTCTTGAAAAAAAAATAAATATTAAATATCAAGGGCGGATTCTGATATCGTTAAAAGGAGAGGAGGAAATGTACCTAACAATGAAAAAACCAGAATTTTATTTTCATTTAATTTATTAAAATCGTTAAGTTAATTTACGAAAAAAATCTTTTTTTTTTATTTTACTTAATAGTAAAAATTAATACCATTCTTAATAAATTTTGAACCAAAGACAGTTACAAATAATAAGAGTTTTCCGTTTTCGGACTTATTCATTATTTTATAGAAGAACATTTTTTCAAAATTAAAAATGAAGGAGAAATAATGTAACCTATATCTATATTAGAGAAGAGAGAGATCTTAAAGGCTAAAAAATTAAAAAGAGCGTCTTTACTTTTTATTTATTTATTTTTTTCATTTATTGTATTGATTTCGCGACCATACTACACACCTCCATTATTAATATTATTATTATTATTATTATTATTATTATATATATATATTATATAAAATTTTATACATACATTACTTTCTCTTACTTTAGTAGGTAAAAGAAAGTTATGCAATGTGCGGTTAGTCACTGTTTTTTCAATTTAAAATATCTCAAGCTATTTATTTTAAACGCATTTGAAAAAAAAAAAAAAAAAAAAAACAGTAAAATTATTAATAATAATAATTACTTTCTCTTGATTTTTTAAAATATCTGGAAAGCTTTCTAAGAGGTTAAAGGCATTGAAATTATCCACAATGATAACCTTTTTTTTTTTTAAATTGTTGTTGGCTACAGAGAAATTATAACCTTAAAAGTCAAGAAATGTGGGTTCGGGTTCCAGACAGTCCGATAAAAATTAATTTAAATCAATTGGATACCATTTGAAAATATGCCTGGATAATTTGTAACGTAA
>JAAAKE020029615.1:0-10004 GCA_010014785.2 Anisolabis maritima | reverse complement strand
AATTTTATTTTAATTTATTGCCTTCACGGCTGATCTAGGTCTAGACTATCCTCAGAGCCGGCTGGTAATAATTAATCTTTATATTTCTTCTTTAGCAAGCATTTGTGGAATGCTCACAGCAAAACGTATGGAGAATTCTTTTTAAGTCAAATCGAGGAAAAAAAGGCCATGTCAATGTAATTGTTTAATTGCGCCCGCAACAACTATCAAAATTTTTCATATGCTTTCAAAAAGGTTGGTCACCCCTGATCTAAATAATAAAGGCGGAAGATATGTTTAAGAGTTGGCCTTTTTTTATTAATAATAATTATTATAATGAATTCTTAAATATATTATATAATATATTATAAGCTAGACAGTATAGTATATTTAAGGATTTCCTATTTTCAGAACAAACTCATTGTTTCTATTACCAGCAGTGACTATTCTCAAGCGGATAATAACACAAATATATATATATATATATATAAAAAAGAGGGAAAATGAAAGAGAGAAAAGGTTAGAAGAAAAAAATAGGAGAGATAGAGCGTATAATGAAAAATAAAGTATAAGTTAAAAGAGGCAAATAAAAAAGTTGGATAAAGAGGGAGCGAGAAAAAAAACGCGTGCACGGATAAAAAAAAACGTGAGGACGCATGAGGACAAATAAGGAGATAGTGTCGCCAAAGTGAGCAGAAGCAGTTGAAAGGCAGCGCATTAACTCCTCGCCGAAAGATAAGACTGTAAGTACGTGCCGATGTGTGTGTGATACATATCCAACAAAACATACACACACTCACATACACTTGCATGAATAGTAAAAGTGTGTGTCAGTGGAGTGAGTCATTAGTCATCACAGTAAATGGTCCCGGTTTGTCCCGCAACTCCTCACCCTAAAATGTCACTCTCTTCTTATTCTTTTTCTCTACTCTGCTCCCTACAGGAGATTTATTTATTGTCTTGGGCTTGTTAAGTTATCACTTTAAATTTCAAATATTAATAAGAATAACAAATTAATTATTAATAATTAAGTATTTTAACAAAAAATTCAATGTTTACTTACATATATTATATATAAAATATAAGGAAAGTATAAAAATCAGTTAAGATTTCTCAAAAACGAAAAAAAATTCGGGAATGAAAGTTTATATTTAAGCTAGGTATGTAGCCACCTAATAAAATCGGATCACGATTACTAGTATTTTATTAATATACTTTTTAGTTGTTTTTTTGTTTTTCTCAAAATTCTCAAAAATCCAAAACGATTTAGATTAAAATTCATAAAATAATTATTTATTAGATAATCCTTGAAATGTATTAACTCCTTTCTCCAGTCCCAAAATTGTTTAAGGCACACTTTTCTTTTATATTTTTTTTGAGATTTCTCTTAAACTATTTTAACGATTTTGATTAAATTGGCTTTACATATAATAAATTAGATAATCTTTAAGAAGTATTAATCATTTTCCACCTCAAAATAGTGGGGGCCCCAATTTAAGATTTTAAGAATCCCATAGAAAAGCAATTCGTACTGCCATAGTAAGAAAAAATATTTTTAATTTTTGTTTTTTTTTTTTTATTTATTTTAACGTCATTTTTCGGCTGCATAAGCCATTATTATTATATATATATATATACAATTATATAGAAAAATCAGTCTCTCTGGCTTCCGGCTGGCATTCATTAGCCTTGTTTCTCGGGACCACCAATCCGAGATTCACCGCTGCTTGAACTTGCTTGTCAACAGAGATCTTGATGGCTGTTCTTTTATCAGGCCAGGCCTGCCTGCTAATTTCTGTGTGATAATAAACGAAAATTTTTTTTTTAATTTATTTATAAACGAAATTTACTTGCCATTATTAATTAAATTAAATTTTTTTATATAATAATATTGATAATTGATTAATACACGGAAACAAAATATCTAATAAATAATAAATAAAATAAATAAAAGCTGATCCAGAGCCTGGCGCAAAACATCTAGTGACCAAGAGAAGAAAAATTTATACAATTGACATTAGTGTTGTCATCGTTTTAAAAGGTATAAAGAAACCAACTTGACATCTATCTGTTTGTGTAATGATATTAGTAGATTGTTGTTGTTTTTTTAAGTTGTTTCGGAATCCTCAATAAATAAAAAAAAAAAAAGTTATTTCGCCATCAGAGACTATATAGACTTTAAACGAAACTCATATACATTTTAAATACCCTACAATTATCCAGGCATATTTCATGGGCTTGGTAATTTTTTTTGGATCTTAAAAAAAAATTATTTCGCTTTTGGTGGAATAAGGATGTTTATAGAATAGAACTCAAAATAATCTCATATAGTGTTGCTCAGTTTATTTCTAAAATTAGTTTGGTTGCTGGAAGGTAGGTAACTCAAACTCCAACTTATTAATGTATTTTTCGACTATTTGATTACATGCATGCTCTGTTGGTAATTTCTAAGAGAGTTAACAACTATAAGTGTGATCCGCTCTAGAAGAGATCTGGAGAAATTGATCGAAAAAAATCGGATGAGACTAAGTGTACACCAAATAACTTTCTTTTACCTGATTAAGCAAGAGAAAGTAATGTGATATGCTGTCACACCAGATTTATTGAGTCTATTTTTTCTTTAGTATATTAGATCCCGAGAAGTAAATAGTGGTTCCACCAATTTTTTCAGTCCCTATTTATCTCAAGAAAAATATTTATAATTATAAAAAATCTGGGGTGACTAAACGCACATCATACAACTTTCTTTCACCTAAGTTAAGGAAAACTAAGTAATGAGCTGCTCATTAGATGTTTTGCGTCAGGCTCTGGTTCAGCTTTTATTTATTTTATTTATTATTTATTAGCTATTTTGTTTGCGTGTATTAATCAATTATCAATATTATTATATAAAAAAATTTAATTTAATTAATAATGGCAAGTAAATTTCGTTTATAAATAAATTTAAAAAAAAATTTTCGTTTATTATCATACAGAAATTAGCAGGCAGGCCTGCTTAAAAATTTCTATAAAGCTTCTGTGAATGTATTCTATTCATTAGAAGAAATACGTTTATATCAGAGTATTATATTTGTGGCTATATAATATAGTTATTCATTTTCTATTATAATACTGTTTGTTATGGAAGAGAATTTCTTGTTAAATGTCAACTAAAACTAAAACTATTTTATATTTTATATAAAATGAGGTAGCAAGGAGAATACAATTACAAAGCATCCAAGCAAATAATGCTACATAGCACATTTGCTTTCAACAGACGCCATCTCCATCAGAAACGCCTCTTAGCATGAACTTGACAGCTCCTTAAATGATATTTACCTTTTGCAAATTTTGACAACTCTATTATCAAATAGATAAATAAATTTGTATGTGAAAAAAATTAATTAAATTGGCAATTTAATTTTCGAATATTATCAAACATAGAATTTAAAAATATTTATATTTTATTACCATGGTAACGAGTAGCTAAGTGGGCCCCAGACAATTTTTTTTTTTTTTTTGGGTGGAGATAAGGCTTAATACCTTTGAAGATTATCTAATCAATTCCGGTCTTGCTTTCCTTATCCATATGACCTCCCTGCTACTATCTTCCCTAAAATCTATAATCTACAATCTTTCAAATCAAACCTCAATAAGCACCTTTTAAAGTCCTCACTCTCGCCTCCTGTTCTTCCTGGTTGCATATGACCACAGGTCATTATAGATGAACCCTTATACTTTCATATAAAAAAAAAAAAATCTAAAAAATAATTCTTCTATGAATTTTAATTCATCGTTAGAGTGAATTTTGAGAAAATTGAAAAAACTAAAAAAGTAAATCAATAAAGTACTAATACTCTTTGGCTGATTTTATTCAAAAGCTTCGAGGTGCAAGCGACGAAGGTACATAATTTAAATAGAAAAAGCCTGCTTCGGACGTTTTTTCATTTTTGAGTAATCTTGTTCAAACACAGACCGACAGACAGACTATTTTGCGAGACCCATGATTTTAGATTCAGTATTCCCGTTGAAATTTCGACAACGATTTTATAGCAACCGTAATTCTTTCTCACTATATTACATGGTTAAGAGAAAGTAAAAATGAGTATTCTAAAATTTTTCAATCTCATCATAATTCATGTCTTATTTAAAATTTTAATACAATATTATTAATTTCATATTCAGTAATTAATCTATTTGTCAGACAAATATTCACTAAATTAAATAGTCTATAATAAACCTATTCATGATATATATTATTTGTTTTAAATGTTAATAATTTTCAATGCGGATATGATTAATAATTTGAGGTTACTATATGGATAACAAAAGTATAGGCCTATAGAGATTATCTGAATCTTTCTCTTTAAAGGGACCATTTTGTTTGATGGCGAGAGCTTTAACCAATTAAATAAATTTAAAAAACAAATATTTCATGAGTATTTCAGGTACAATGAATATATTAAGTCCAATTTTCCCTTTTCTATGAGTGACTAATTTTTGTAAAAAATTCGAATTCATTCATTTAAGTTTGCATTAAAATTTTTTAGGTTCCTTTAAAGAATAATATAGTTTGTTATTAGTCATCAAACGCAAGAATGTATAGCTTTGGAGATGACGCTACGCCACTGTGTAGGATTTAATATAACAAATTATTTTTTATTATAAAGGGGTATGGAGCATCCTAGTATAATTTTGTAATTTTTTATAGTTAATTGAATTTTATTAATGTGAATTTTTTATAAGTATACAACTTGAATTTTTTTTACTTTTAAATAAGAGTATAATCTAAACAAACAGGATCAAATTTCTTTTTGAAACTTTTTTCTTCTAAAAGGATTAAAAAGTGAAAAAAAAAAAAACAAAGTAGAAAAGTTAAACCATTTCAGTTTCTAGTGTTGGTTTATTCTTGTCTCTCAAGGAAATAATAAACAGTTAGTTCTAAAAACAAAAAAAAAAATATTTTAAATAATGAGGATTTTGGGGGAGGGGCAGCTTTGAAGATCATTATTATTGTTTTTTATAACAACAGCAAATACTAAGAACGTAGCAGGAAGTAGTTTCTAAATAAAGAAGCTTGTTCTTTATTTGAACTTGGGCAAAAATATCATTCGTGGATTGCTGCACTACTATCATCAGGGGCGTATAGAAGGGAGGCAAATGGGTGTACGTACCCCCATGATTTTTTTTTTCAATTTTAAGTCTTTTTCGGGTGCAGTGGTAACTTAGACTATAAACTGTACGATTATATTGTATATGATTTAGGAATTTGCAAATTAGCATTAATAAAAAACTCCTGAATCTTTGTTAAAATTTGATAGTGATGATAGTTTTGGGTTTTAGTATATTAGCATTTTTGACTTTGAAATTTTAATAAAATTAAAATAAAAAAATACATTTTCAAAAAACTTGAAGATCAAAACATTTGAAAAATTTTAAAATCAGTCCATAACAAAATGGAAATTGGCCGCCGAAATTTTATAAAATATTACAATTTTACATTAGATTTGTATACCAACGACTATAAATCCATTACTATCATACACTACTATTATTTTTAAAATCGTTGCGAAGCGAGAAATTGCACAACCCTTGAACAAATCAAAGTACGTTGCAGCTTTGCACATTCCCAGATATTTATTTTTAACTTTTCATACATATATTTCTCTGCTCTTATATCCGAACGAAAAATCATTATATCAACTTGTTCATAATATTGTTGACTCGAAATGAAAACTTGGCTTTAGAGTTGGAATATATGGCTAATTTTATTCTGCTTCTCTCACTCTCTTATTAAAATAACTCCATTATTGAAATATAGCATGTTTTCAAATATACATAAATATATATAGGTTACTATTAGCTTCCTTAAAAAAGAGGTAAAGTATTTTCATATAAAAATATATATTATATATATTTTAGTATATACTCGTTTTTAAAGTGGTCTAATATTTTTGAAAAAAAAAAAAGTACGTAGGTTGCGTGGGGTACAGGAACCCTTAGTTATTTATAATGAATAGATTTCAACGAAAATGCACGTTTTGTTTTAAAATAGTTTCTGAGAGACAAAAGTCATTTTTGAAAATTTCAAAATAATTTTTTCAGATAGGTGGACATAAATTCATGAATTCTCAAAAATGAGAAAGGTTCAGACTTTTTTGCGGTCTCTTATTATCACCCAATTTTTGGTATCCCCAAATTAATTTGATAACATTTATTTTTTAAAATAGAAGAAACTAGTACAAGTAACTACAAGTATTAACTTGAGAAAATAATTTTCTGCTCTATTAATTATAAATATATTATATAATAATAGTATAAATAATATAATCTTATAAAGGTTAATTTAATTAAAATGACTTATTATTTTTATATCGGGTTTTGTATTTTTTTTTTTTTTCAATGCCGGATATTCTGCGTATATTTCATTTTTTTATTGTTTACACGTGTTTACATTAAATCAAACGGAGAGAGATAGTATAAAAGTAGTAGATATGACATTGAACTATAAAAAGAAATGTTACTCAATGAGCTTATATGAGAAAATATCCATTTCATTTATTTAAAAATAATAAATTATAAATATAGACTGTGAATGAAATTCAATCAAGCATTAATAAGTACATATCATATAGCCTATATATATAGAGGTTCTAGAATTAAATTGCATTATTTTAAAAAATCAATTATAATAATAAAATAAAATATATTGTTGAGTAAAGAAAAGCTAGTATAGGACTCCTGAGTCAAAAATGGGATTTAGACAATCTCGTCTGTGTATGTATTTAGTACAGAGTGCAAAATTAGTTCTTTAGTGGTTCCTGAAATGCAGGCAAAGTAAATGCCCAATTGATCAATGGATTTTTCGATTAATTGCTCCTTCTCGAAAGCACGCGCTGTCATTAAATCAATTTAAAAATTAACAATTGAGCATGAGTGGTTCGTTCTGGAGAAATTATTCAAAACTACTAGTGATTTGGACATTTGTCTTGTCTACCTCCCCGTAAACAATCATATACTAATTTCTGTAATCCATGATATTTATAAATATATATATGTGTGTGTGATTCTGCATATCATGATACTGTAGATCTCTCTCACTCCAAGAAAAAACTGCCTAAATAAATGTTTACAATAAGATAAATTATTCAAAAGTAGAAAAAAACTATTTTTCTTTATTCTTTTTCATTTGTTAATAAAATACATAGTAATTTCCCAGTTAATCTAGTGAGATTAAAGTTTTCTTCCCTTTCACCGTGAGAATAATTGATAGTAATTGGAGTCAACTGAGTGACCTATCTAAAAAGTCGAGTGAATTGCAATTGCAATCACAAGAAGCCAAGGACGATCCGAGACCGGATACTATTCTGCTGGGGAAAAGGTCATGTCCCGGTTTATGTTGAAACCGTTCCCACAAACAATCTCTACATACACCTGTCCCGGAAGTCTTGTTCTAGGATATAGGCATAGTCATTATTCATTAATATATATTAAATTATGATTATATTATAAATTATACAAAGCTGTTAATTAATTATAATATTGGAAATAAATTAAAAATATTTTTTTCTATATTTGTTAGAAATATGTAAGATATTAAAATAATTAAATTGAAAAATCAACTCTTGTGATAGGTCAATCAAAAGTAAAACTTAAACTTAAAAGGAACCCAAGAGAGGACGAAACCTAAAAGAAAATAATATTAAAAGAAAAAATAAATACTAATGAGATGTGGATTAGATTTTTTATTTTAGAAATAAGAAAACACTCATATCAGATGAATTGATTGTCTGCTACAATCTTAAAATAATCTCTATGTGATTCCTAAATAAGAAATAAAAAGTAATTTTATCAAATTCCTCCTGCACTATAACATTTTTCATTCTTTTTGCCCTTCATAATTAATATAATAGAACAATAATGTTGACAAATCTACCCTTTCAAAATTTGGGAAAATATCAGATCTTGCATAAATTTGAACGACAGACTCAAAAACTTAAATATTTTGAAAGTTAGTCAGGACCGCTTCTAGCACTTTTGGCGCAGTTGTGCAATTTTTAATGTCACTCCCTGTCTTTTTTTCCCTTGGATTTTTTTAAATAAAAGCTTTTTTTTTTATTTTATTTATTTTTGAATAGTGAGCTCTTATGGCGCCTCTGCAGGCAATCTCTTGCCCTACACGACTTTGCACCTATATGTATGGCACGGAACTGAAGTGATTTAAATTTCCTTGAGACCATGGCCTTTTGCATAGAGATAGAGGTTTTGTTTCATGTTCTTGAATCCAGTGGTTCGCTTCCCGTCATAAGCGATAAAAATTTATTTCAATTATATTGGCTACCAATTAATTTAAATAAATATGGATGGAGTCTAAATGGCCTCAGATGTCGAGAAAAAAATTCCTTGGTTATAAAATAAGATATATATATATATATATGCATAATTAAATAATTACGATATTATATTTGATTTTTCTTTGACTTCCAAATCAACCAACCTAACATGAACCTTTGTTATTCAGGAGACAATTAAAAAAAAAAAAAAAAAACTACTGAAAAGTTTTTTTCCTATTTATTATGTTATTTGAAAAAAAATGAAAAATGTCGACATTTTATTAGTCTTTAGGAGATAGAATGTTTGGAATTTGTCACTTATCATTTGAAAAACAAAGAATTTAAAATTTGCCCTTGGTAAAAGTTTTATATAATGAAAAATTATTTATTAGATATACTTTGATTTTATTTATTTAAAAAAAAAAAAAAACACTAAACCAAAACATTTTTTGATTATTGAGATATAATTCTTTCTTTATTACGTTTTAATGCACTTAATTATTCGAAATATCATTCAAAATATTAGATCACATTAATTTATCTTGCCTAATCAGGCAAGAGAAAGTTATGTGATGATAATTACACCATATTTTTTATTTAACTACATGGATGGAAAAATTTTATAAAAGTTGAATAGATAAATAAACCGCATAACTAAAAAAAGTTTAATCAGCCTCTTCGGGAAGATATTTCTGACTTTGTATCTAACTACTACAAGCTTTTTGTCTAAAAGAAAAGTTTAAAGATTTATTTATTTATTTTATGTAAACAAAATTAAATTAAAATCAGGCCCTGTCCCTTGGTGCATAGCTAGAGGTTTAGCTTCACGTTCCAGGTCAGTGGTACGCTTCCGATGTTGAGCGACAAAAATTTATTTAAATTATATTGGCTCCCATTTTAAATAAATAAAGATGGAGTCTAAATGGCCTCATATGTCGAAAAAGACTTAAAAAAAATTTTAATCATCAGAATGGTTTAAGAGAAATTTACCAAAAACTAATAAAGTACAATAGTAAAATGAGCCCGCAAGCAATTTTGGGGGGATAAAGGGATAATATATTTCAAAGATTATAAATAATTATTTTATGAATTTTAATCAAAATCGTTAGAGTGAATTTGAGAAAATCGAAGAAAAAAAAAACTAAAAAAAGTACATCAGTAAAGTACTAGCACTCGTTAGCCGATTATATTCAAAAGCTTCGAGGGCAAACGAAGCGGGTTTCTAGTTTAAATATAAAATTTCAGCCAGGAGCTTTTCGTTTTTGAGAAATCTTGTGCAGGTTAAAACGGTCTATTAAAATCATAAAGGCAGGAAAATCGAATTTTGGCCTTCCTTACATACAGAAATTTTCAAACACACAAGCCCATAGAGAGAGACAGAGAGACAGACCATTTTACGAGCAGTACGGCTCGAAAGGAGGGCAAGCACGGCAATTGCCTTGGACCCGGCTATTCCAGGGGCCTCGCGGTTAAGTACTACCAAGTAGTAGCACAGATTTTATTAGGTAAAAAAAAATTATGAGAAATTTCGGAAGCATATAAAACATAAAAGCAGCTAGCGACGCAGGTTAAAACGGTCTATTAAAATCATAAAGGCAGGAAAATCGAATTTTGGCCTTCCTTGCATCCAGAAATTTTCAAAAAAATGTATACACACTTTAAAATAGAATAGCTGCTATATTATTGTGAGTATTACAGCAATATAAAGGGAAT
>JAAAKE020029604.1:0-10004 GCA_010014785.2 Anisolabis maritima | reverse complement strand
ATATCTTAATGTTTAGTAAATGTCTTTCTTATACAATATATATGTATTTTTGGTATATATGTTTTTTATATATTGAATTTTTTATAAAATGTATTAAAAACAAAAAATAAAAAATAATTTCCTAGGAGCTCACATCCCATGTAACTAGGGACCATTTTTCCATTTTTTTCCCTGTTCATCTGGGGGCGAAGTAGCATAGAGGAGAAGGAATGAATTTTGTTTTTAAGTATTTTTAAGCATCTGAACCCATTTAGATTCCATCTATATCATCTAATAGCTAATATAATTTAAATCAATTTTATCGTTCAGAACGAGAAGCAAATTTCTAACTCATGGAATGTGAAGAAATTTCTTCCTCAAAAGGATAGAGGCTTATTTTTAATTTGAAGAAATAGAAAAAACACAAACATTTTTATTGTTTACAAAAAATATTTTTTTTTTTTTTTATTGACATCTTTAGTTAAAGGTCAACAAAAAAACGTTCCCAATAATGAAAACAATTTTTATTAATTTAAACAATTATTGGCCAAAAACCCGTTCATAGAAATCCAAGAAAACAAAAATTCATTTCGTGACAGGATGAAGTGTTAAATCAGACACGGATATTTGAGGGCTAACGTAATTGGAGGTGAAATAATAATTGTGTCAAGCAGACCTTTGAATAAAACGTTAAGAAGTATTCATCACCAATGAGAGTTTGCGTTGAAATTATTTAACGTGAATATCTAAACTAATTAATAAAAACATTATTATAATGGCCTGAATGGGAGAGAATAATGTTTGATTTATGGAAGAGATTTTTGTTTGAAATGATGATTAAAAGGAGATTGGTTGAAAGTGAGAGAAAGGAGATTGTTTGGGGATTTCAGAGAACAGAATGGAACGAAATGATGCTACGTCTTGGACATTGAGAGAGGGGCGAGAGGGCGGAGGAGAGGATGACATGTCCAAATCCAGGCTGACAACTTGGGACTCGGACTAAACAGTTGGACAAGTTTAATTAAGTTGCTTGTAGCCCACCTATATTATAGACACATGTGACATTGCTAAAACTTGGCATATGAATCTAAAATTATATAGATAGGTAGATTTGCATTTCGAATTAGATATACTAAACAACATCTATCTAGCCCTAAATATAACAAGTCATTTCCGTCCCCATCTCTCCCTCTCTTATTTTTTTATGTTTCTATTTGCACATCAATGGTATAGAGAATATAAATGAACCTGGTGGCAATTTTTCTTGTTGGAAAATTTAATTTTCTCTTTGTTATAAATTTTTTACTATCATCATTATCATCAGATTCATTCCATTTATAGTTTTGAAAGGTAGTATATACCTTTCTAATTAAAACGTTATATCCAATAGAAATCATAAATAAAATAGCTATTCTATTTTCCAAAATGATGTCAAACGTAATTTTTTTTCCATTCATTTATTATAGGTTTATTTCAAACGGGGGGAAATTATTACTTATTGATTCGATTTAATATTAAAATTAGAACTTTTAAGGGAATGTAAAACTATGGATCAAGTAATTAAGTTTTCTGATTTAAAAATGTTATTTTAAAATAATATTTTACCGAACTAATAATAAAAAGTAATGAAATTAGTGTTCTCAAAAAATCAATTTAATTAAGAAATTTTAGTAGTGATTCATTTTAAACTAGGAAATAAAAGAGTAATGGGAAGTTAAGCCGCGGAGCTGCAAGAAAAGTGGGCACCCTGTTGAAACATGTTGGAGAGGAGAAAAATGAAGAATGCAGCCATACAACTTCATCTTCAAAGAAATTCTCAATAAAAAAAATCAAAATTTTAATAAAATGAACTTTAATATTAAATGATAAATAGGTGATATTGCTAAATTGTGCGATTTAGAAATTTGGAGAAAATGGTACGAGTCTTTTTCCGGGTCACACTCACACCATTTTATTTCTGCCGGTATGACGCCAAGCCATCAAATGCAAAGATATGACCCTAGACAATTAAGGTATTAAAATAGTTGAATAGGTGATCTCTTTACAAGTGTTTAAATATATTAAAGCTCTCGTCAAAACGGCGCCATCGCTCGCATCCACTCTGATTAAGAAATAAAAAAAAAATGTAATTAAAATCAAAGTTAAAGTTATTATATTATTAAAGTTTTTTTGTATAACTAATTTAAAATTGAATTTAAACGGATGGATTAAACGATTAGAGACAGGAAGCGATTAGGATGCTTAGCCGCCGGTTTGTTGCCCTTGTAACCCCAAAAGAAATATCAGAGGTATCTAAACATAATGTAGGACAGTAAAGTACTCTGATTTTTGTCCAATTCCTCGGAGATATAAATAAAGAGAAATTGTTTTAGAGGATGGTGTAGGCTCCTTTTCAGCAGAAAAATATAATTTAACATTTCTTTCTATTGAAAGGCTTTCAGGTCTGATTCCAAGAAATTAAAAAGAATTAATCAAAGATCGTGAAAGAGATCTACAATCAATATAATATATACAAAGAGGTTTAGGCCAGGAATAATAATAATTTACACAAAACTCGGCATAGATTTCACCATGTTATCTTCAGCCTTTTAAAACATACATTCATTAGATTACAATGATTTTCCAATATTTTTAAATTATATTATATTATTACATTGATCATTGTAATCTTTGTAATATAATGAATGTATGTATATTTTTAGCTTTAAAGGGCTGAAGAAGGAATGCCGATTTTTTGTAAATAGAGGCTTTTATTCCTGACAGCAATCCTCTTTCTATATTAACTTACACCAATATCATCAACAGCGACGTCCTGCCCCAAAGATCTAGAATGAAATTAACTACTGGTTGTCTTTTATTTGTATATATCTAAAAGATGATTTCCTCCATAAACTAAACTTGGTCATTTAAAGATGAACAGGAACAGGAAATGTGATTTTAGTAAATAAACATCTAACTTAATTAAATCCTGGGAAGAACGTGTCTTTATATATATATATATATATAAAACGGATGACAAGGCTGATTTAATTTTGACATCTATTTATAAAATGATCTTGAAAATGTTGCCAAGAGAGAGAGAAGTAGGGAGGGAAGAGGGTGATTATAAATTTGTCGGCTGTCTCTCAGTCGGCTGACAAGTGGCTAATGGCCAGAGGCGAATTTAACGCTCCATTCTATTTGTCACTTCATCAATCTGGGGTGGATGCTGCGCGGCTCCAGATAGATCCTCCCGATGCTAATGAGCCCTGGAGGGGGGAGAGAGCCCTTGGGGTGAGGGGACCACCTCCAACTCTTTGACATTAGGTTCTTTTTTTTTACAAAGTTCATCACTTGACATTTAAAAATAAAATAAAAAAAAAAAAAAACATTGTCATTTATGTTTTTTTTTAGCAGACAGCCTTTTTATTTGCCACTTAAATAAAGAGAAAGAGAGAGAAGGGGGGAGGGGCGAAAAAATACCCAAGTAACATTTATAAAGCTTTTAATAAAATAAAAAAATACCGATTGTTTACTCAAGGCGCTTTTGAGAAATTGTTCTCGTTTGTCTTCTAATTTCATCTTTTAACATTTTTTGATGTTTTAAAGACAACAGGGGTGTGAAAATTATTAGACTCAAATCGGTTTTTCAGTATAAAAAATAGTTTTTGTGTTTTATGAAGAACATAAATTAATTAATATTTTAATAATAATTAGATGGGGAAACTTTTCACGACTCTAATACCATAGCCATAGATTTTATTAATTTTTTTCGGGTATATTCCCTTTAGAACATCCTGTGTCTTGTTTTTTTTTCTTGACTGGACCATAACCTTCCCTTAGATCTCTTACTACATCATTCACAAATAAGAATATTATTGAGTTAAATTAAAGATGAAAATTTTTAAATAATTTTTTTTTATAAGAATTAAATAAATTCAATATTTGTATATACTAAAAACCACGATATCATGATCCCTTTTTTTTTTTTTTGTTTGATCACAATTTCTTTACAATAGCTAAAAATAATATATTTTTTAGCAGACTGTATTAAGATTAAGATTTATTTTTTTTTAAAGGTAGCTTATAGAGTGATGTCTCAGGAATAATTCATTGCAAAGTCATTGCCGTATTGCAGAATAATTTCAGTCTATGGAACATAGATCAATCAATTCGATGTTGGATTTCCACCAACTTTTAAAAAATATTTTTAATGGATTTAGAAATTTAAACTTTAAAACATAAACAGTAGTTTTGAAATAAGTAACGTAAATTAAAAAAGAACACAATCGCCAATGCAGCATCACACTAAATGACAAATATCAGATCGCATCCTACAATATAGTGATTTCATACCCACTAAATATATCTTCTAATATATTTTTAAAACAAAAACAAAAGTAGAGTGTGCTTTTCTTTTTTTCTTTAGAAGATAAATAAATTTTAAGTACATGTTACCCCACCGGATGACGGGCACCTTATGTATAGAATATGATTCTTTTCTAAGGACTTTTTTGGTAAGCAATCGATGATGAGTATTTTTTTCCTCAATTAAATACACAAAAAGAGCATTTTCACTAAATTACTTATCACGAGTGACAGAAATGTATTATAATTTAATCAGAAAGACGTCTGTACCCTCCTCCACCACCCCGTGGGTTTATTTCAATTTGTATAAATTACCAACAATGAATTTTTAAGAGAACATAGAACATAGAATCTACATTTTACTGGAGGCTATTTCTTGTCTTGAATATTCAAATCCTCTCCTTTCTTTTCCTCTCGTCATTAAGTCTCAAATGGAGCAGAATAAAATAATAATAACATGTACGAGTAGTCTTGTCTGATGACTGAGAAGAGGCGCATCAATTATCAAAGCTCGTCTTTTTTTTTTTTTTTTTTTTCATTTCAAATGAAATGAGGTTACTGGCTTTTATTTATTTTATATAGTCTGTAAAGATTTATTTAAATTCCAAATGAAATTTTATACTTAATATTTAATTAATATTTAGAAGAACATTTTGATTTAACTTTTTAATTTTTTCTACCTGAAAGGGGAGGACAAGAACCTGCAATGAAGTAAAAGAGAAAGAGAGAATGCAGGTGAGAAAAACTGGTTTTACATGCCACAAATAGTTTAGTTCTGATTTTAATTAATACTTTTCGTAGAAAAATTATAATTGCATACAGGACTCTGGAGAAGTCGGTAGGGTGTTGTTATTCTGAAGAGGATATTGGTGTTTGCATCTCAGAGTTGGAAGTTTTTTTTTAATGTCTTTTCGGCATCTGAGGACTTATAAACTTTAAACGATATACAATATTTATTATTTACGATACATGTAAACCAGGCATATTTATTTATATCAAATGGTATCCAATTTAGATTGGAAAGAAGAGGTCAGATGGAATTAGATATAGGAGTAGATAGCTAGCTACAAATGAATATAGGAGGAGGGAGGAGTTAGTAAATCAAATAACCTCACGGGGTCCCAATAAATAGCTACGGCCAGAGGTCGGCAGAGTTTGAGGTATGTGTCTCCGTACACGTAAACACTTCGGGTAAATAAATGAGGATCTCGGCAGGTGGGGCTATACAGCCCAAATGAAATGAAATTAGAATCTTTTACTAGGTCCAAGAACAGGTTATTAATTGTTTGATTACTATAAATAGTCACCATTAACAATATTACTGTACTCTAAGTAAACTGGAACGCCTTTTTAGGCATCTGAGGCCATTTAGATTCCGCCTTATATATATATATAAATATATATAAATTTATTTGTCAATATATAATATAAGAAAAAAATGTTGCCTAAATTCCAAGTTCAAAAATTGGACAAGTCCATCTGTCACCTAGAGTCAAAATAATCTCGAATTCAGAGACTCGCTTTCTGTTCTGGGTGTGAAGATTTTTTGAGATCTTTCCTGGAATGACCATATATCTGTGATCGCCAAATCTGGTGCGAGGAAGCTTGGTTTCCTCTTCAGATCCAAGCAGTATTTCTCCCCTCTCCAACTTCTAACCCTATACAAGTCCGTGCCTTGAGTATGGATCCCATCTATGAAGCAGGACTTCATTTCATGTTCTCTTTTCCCTTGACGCGATCCAAAGACGTGCGGTGAGACAGATCGGCTCTTACTATATTCATGCACTCGACCACAGAAGAAGTGTCTCTGCATTAACACTTTTTTACAGATATTACCATCGTCGATGTTCTGCCGATTTGAAGTCCATCATTCCTCCAAAAGCGAAGTTTGTGTGCAATACAAGAGAAAAATCCTCCCAACATCCCCAGGTCGTTAAAGTAGAACTAGTCAATTCCAGTCTTCTTTTATCCCCATGACCTCCCATGATTGGAACAACCACCCTGCTACCATCTAAAACTTACAATCTCCAATCCAATCTCAACTCAACCTCAACCTTTTAAAATACTCTCTCTCTCTTACTTATCTTCTTCCAGGTTGCATGTGACTACTAGTCATTATCCGCTGGACCTTATGCTTCTATTTCCAAAAAAAAGATTTTGTCGTTCAAGACGAAAAGCAAACCACTGGAATGTGAAACAAGACCTCTACTTCGACATAGGAATTGGAACGCTTGTCAAGATAAATGGCTTAGTTTAGCACTGCGATTAATGACCTATTGTACTTCCATTATCTGTGCTCTTGGTTTCTGAATAATTTTCAGTTAGGTCACCCTCTCCAAGCCTGTGGCCTGAAAAGAGGAATTAATGATGATGAGTTTCCCATCTCACAAGCTCTTGGTGCATGTTACTAGAGGGGGGGATTATTATTTCCTGCAATAATCCAATAGGAGTATTATATGTATGAAGTATTATTTTGCAGCAAGCAGGAATCGAACTCGAGACGTGTGGTGCCTCGAATCAGTAATCCGTAGAATATCTGATTATTCACCCCCCCCCCCCCCACCTGAATTCCGGGTTAGCCTACTTAGAATTAAATGTTCAAATTTTTTAACAAAGATATGAAGCAGCCAAGAAAAGTTAAATTATATTTACTTTGATTTAATTGTCGATATTTCGGATGAATATCACGATCCTACTCAGGACAATTGTTAAAAATAAGAAAGTGTGTATTGAGTAATAAAATATATCACAATAATAAAATTTCCAAAAGTCGATTCATTTATGACTTTCTTGCTTGAGACATCTCTTAGATACTTTCAATTACAATGTTTTATATTTTCAACAATTAATTGCTCTAAGGAAAGTTGCATTTTGCGACCTAAACGTCGATAAGAAAACAAAATACATAGTTGTTTATTTAATTTTCTTTGGCTGCATCTGCACTTCCTGGAGAATTAATTACAGAGCAACATCTCATTGTTTTTTAATTTGATCAAATTTTGTTTAGAGATAATATAATAATAGGAGATGTATTTTGATATATAGTATAGAATCCAAAAATAGATTTCATAGAAAAATTAAATAATTTGATGGAGATTTCTATTTATTTTTTAAGATATATTCAGTCCACTTTATTTGAACACTGATTATATCTAGATAATAGAAAATTTTAAATGAATATACAACCTGGGAAAATTTATTATTTTTTAAATGAAGGCTCTCTTGTATTTTATGAGATATATTTTAATAACAAATTATATAATGAAATAACGTGAGTGTGACGAACTAATTCTTTATAATTGTAGAATATATATAGATATAAAAGAAAGAGAAGAGAAAGGGAGGGGGAGTATATTTCCAAGTTCCGTGGTTATTCGCAATTCCGATTGTCTCATTGTTTCATTTTAATAATGCCTCGCTCCGCCCCGGCTGGCTAATTAAATAGTTCCTAAATGGGCGCCGGTGATTTCCCAGGCGGCCTTTTTTACGATTATCTGTTCGCCGGTGATCCGACATAAAATCAAGAAATGGATTCGACCCCCGCTTTTGTTTGGGGGGCAATTATTTTTAAAATTAACACAGAGCACCTTTTTATTGGCGAATCGCACGGGATGCAGCAGTGCGCGCTCTTCAATTTCCATGTTGTTGCTGTTGTTGCTATGCAAAAATTAAAAAAAAAAAAAAAAAAAGAGAAACGTTCTCTTGAGAGAGAGAGAATTTTTTGATTGCTTGTAATTTTAGTCACTTAAACAATAAAATGAAAACTTATTAAACTCAATTAACAAAGTGTTGGATTGATATTCATATGCTATAGGATTTAACGAATTCAGATTTCTCGCTTGTAAAGTTAGCAGCAGTTCAATTTCATCTAACTATTACTCCAGTCAAGGTGAAATTTTATGAGAATATGATATATAAATAAATAATTTTCTATCCATTATTTCTAAAGAACAATAAAAAAAAAAACAACTAGAGTTCACTGAAGTGAAATTTATGAAAGTCCGCGCACAATGAAATTAAATCAGAGATGTGCCTCTTAGAGCAGAGGGAGAAGTCCAGTTTCATGATCTAAGACTCAATAGTTCCCTTCCCGCTATAAATCATGTATATATTTAAATAAATATGGATGTGCTGAACTGGCGATGGCCTCAAGGAACAAGACTGGAACGCACGCCGGAAGCCATCGATATTTAATGTGTATAATAAACAATTATGAAAATTTGTAAAATGGCCTCTGCAGCCAAAAAAGAGTATAAATCAAATAAAAAAAATAAATAAATAAATATGGAAGAATAACAACGGTTATTGATAAAATTCCAATCGATCAAAATTTTATTCTTAAACCTGTGTTTGGAAGTCCTTTTTATTTTATCCTGCTAATTCAATGGTCCTACTCTTAAAAGATAAAATTAAATAGTTTATCGATTATGTGGTCTCCGATGCCGAAAAGACAAAAAATTAGAATTTGCTAATAGAATGTGATCAATATTCTTGATAAAATAAACCTTTTTTCGTGTTAGCAGATTTTTTTCTGAGAGGAGAGAGATGTCGACCAATTCCAATTTGAATCGCATCTAATTTTGCGCAGTCGACATTCTGTTCTGTTAAGACCCATTCTTAGTGGACCTTTTGGCTTTTGGTCCTCACTTGATACCTAAATGAACGAATCCATCAATAACTTCCAACACTTCTAATTTGAATATCTAGCTATACTATAAGGCGTTATGTCAATTTTTTAAATAAAAAATTGGAGTCAATCGATTTAGAAGGAGAGGAGAGAGGAGCTGAGGAAAATATCTATCTCCAATCCGAAGGTTTCTATTATCTGAGGTCATTCAGTTTCTTTTCATATTCATTTAAATTAATTACTAATCAATATAATTTAAATAAATTTTATTGTTTCAGTGTGAAGTGAACCACTGACCCCTAGGTCATGAAGCAAAGCTCTAGGGCGTCCTTATATATTGCAAAAGCAAAATTTAATTTAATTAAAATTTTAAATGGATGGCTTTGGTCCTCAATGGAGAAAGAATATAAAATTTGACAACTAAATTGAATTTTACATTTTTAAAGTCTTTTAATTAGCTGCCATCTATCATCCATCCATCTTACGAAGAGAAAAGTACTCTCCAAAGTATGATATTATTATTATTATTATTATAGGACATGAGAGATAAGCGGTCCCAGATCAAGAGAACGAGAGCAAAGGACAAAGGAGGAGTGGGGAGAGACGTGTCTCTCTCTTCGTGGACGATAAGGCGCCATTCTAAGGGATGAGAGGGGGGCAATTAGCGAAGAGCCCCAGCCCCCTTTGGCCTGGGACATGCCGTCGTAGCAAAGGCGCCTAGACGGGGCCTCGGTGCCCACAAATCTCCACGCTTCCTCCGGGCTGTCATTTCCGGTCTCCTCTCTCTCTGGAGTCACTCCCCCCTACACACCCCCTTCCAAATGCCTTCCAAATATTATGCTTAATTTATAATTATTTATCACCGCCGCCTATTATATATACACAGGAAATGAATATAACAATTTACTCTCTACTACTATTCTAAGACCACCTTATATTTTTTATTTAAGAGTTATGTTAATTTGCCCATTGGTTGATCTAAGACTTAAAACTAGAAAAAATTAATTAAGGTCTTTTCCTATTTTCTTTGAAATAAATATAATCAATTTGT
>JAAAKE020029593.1:0-10004 GCA_010014785.2 Anisolabis maritima | reverse complement strand
ATATATATATTATTGATAATGGATGTCGTGTTTTTAGTTGTTCATTAAAAAAACAAAAGAAAGAGTTTCAGGGTTTAATAAGTCTAGGGACCTCGCGTTCCTCTCATACACTTCTCATGAGACAAACGACAGACACCCAACTCAAAAATCTCATACGATGTTTAAATAATTAAATTAGTCATCCTAATTGGGACTTGGATTTTAGATTCCTCTCTCTCTCTCTGACTTTGTTTAATAATGGTAATATTAATATTTGACAACCTCAAAACCACAATGGAAGACAAACAGAGGTTTTGTCATATTGATGTTTACATTTAATTTTATTCTTATATGCAAGTGATGATGATATTACATGTTAATTGTGAGCTTCAATTTTGCATGATTCTTTTAAAACTAATTCAATCAAAATATTTTAATTGGAAAAAAAAGTAAAGCTATTAAGTCGTCATAAGAGGCTTTATCTAGAGCGCAATTTTCATATTAAAAAGTTTTTAGTTCAATTTTATTATAATCGAATTTTTAAAAAATTTATTAAAAAAATGAACATTTAGTCTTAGAGAAATTAAAATAATCATTTTTATAAAATAAGAGATTTAAAGTTTTAAATTAAATAACAATAATTTATATAAATTAAATTTGAGTTTCATGATCCAAGAGACTTCGGACACTTTCCTTTAACAATTGAATTGAATAAATAGGAACGGATTATATAGTGTATTATTAATTTATTTCAATTGCTGTCTAATTGATTTATTTAAATAAATTCCCAAAGGATTGTATGGGATCATAACCCACATAGCTTGACTTTTTATGTTACCAATATTGACAATGTCAAGATAACGTTATTATATATATCAGAGGTTCTCAAACTATGCGCCGCGACGTCCTTGCCTACACTGACTTAGAGGGGCGCCACGAAATCTTCCAATTAAAAAAAAATTATTTTTCATTTGAAAATGTAAGAAAAGTTTATTAATATAATAACTATAATATTATTTATTTAAAAATTTTGCTCAAATTTATGTCCATTACTCAAAAGTTGTATTATGTTGTTTCTCTCTGCATCTTTCGTTTGCAATGCCATCTCGGTCGATATATATTTAATTTATCCTCTATTTATAAATGCCTAAAGACGAAAAATTTAAATTTAATATAACTATATATAAAAAATTTGTTTGTGAAACCTAGAATTTCTTAGAAGAGCCTAGAAAAATGAAAAAAATTAATTCACTAAGCATAAATCAGCAGGAAAGCCATAGGTGATATAAATTTATAATTTCATGAGAAATGGTTTGAATGTGCTTTAACTATGGATGAATTCTGACCGGAGAAATAAAATCAAATGTTTATCTCAAGTCCACTTTAAATCATTTATTGGTCATTTATGACCTGACGCAAAACCATCATCAGTTCATACATTTATACAAGGAGACTTAAAATAAATGTCTTGTTTCATTACTCCTGCCATTTTGGGAACCTAATGAATTTTTTCCGAATTTCAGGACCTATGTTGAACTGCCTACCAAGATGTTAAATGACTAGACCAGGGTTTCCCAATCTTTTTAATTTCATGACCCTGGAATATTTTGCGACGGCCTCAGCTTATTAGGTAACAAAAATTTGAGTATAAATCATATTGATTGAAAATTCACTAAAACCTTCATTTTTCCTTAAAAGTAAAAGTAATTAATTTTTGTTAAAAAAAAGCAGTGCCTAGCTCACAGAAGGTCAATAAGAGTAATAGATAAAAAATTTAAATCTAAATTATTCGTCATATTGGTTTATTGAGTCTTAAAAAAAATACAACAAAGAAAATTCAAGAAAAGAAAATTTTTTGAACTCTAATCACTAGTCGCCCTTTATTTATTAATAAGATATAAATATACATACATGATCCTTTTAATGTATGAATAATCGTCACGATTAGTGCTCGAAATTAACATTACTTAATTACATTAATTGACAATTAAAAAAATGAAAAAATTGTATTTATTTAATTGACTGAATCCTAATGAATTCTAATGAATGATCCTAATCAAACAGCCAGTGGGTTATATTTTTAGCGCCTTTTAATTCAATGAATTTAAATTGTTTCTAATCAAATAAATCCTAAATGATATTAACGTTTCTGGGAGTATTAAATAATGAATGGTTGTAATATACACATCACTTAATTTAATAATCTTATACAGTAAAGACAAAGAACTGGATAGAGGAGTATTAACAGACAATAAAATCCATATTAACGAAGCTTTCTCTCTAACACCATATGTTTGCCCCATTAGGGGGAAGGAGTACATAAGCACTTGAGAAATTATTCGCCTGGGGGAGTTTATAAAAACCATCTAAAAAAAAAAAAAAAATGGAGATGCTTCTCCCGACCTCCCCTTTGCTGTTGCTAGCGCTGAGTAATCAATCCGTTGAATCCCTTCGACATTCACTTATCAACGATGTATATATGTGAATAAGGAAGCCGTTAAGGGACCCTTAATCGCGATTTATCTCTCGAATCCATAAAGTGAGAGAGAACCAAAGAGAAAAATCGTTATGGCTATAGAGAAGTATCCATTAAATCATATCCTATAATAAATATAAACATAGACCACTCTCCAGATAGCTGTCATTAGTTTTTTTTATCAAGGAGTTGAATGACTTCGGACACGTTATTTACATTTTTTTTTTATTTTAATTATTTTTTTTAGCAGAAGTTCTTCATTTTCCTGATATTATCTGACATAATCCATCCATTAATTAATTTTAAATTTTCACGTCATTTATTATTGGAACAAACGAGATTTGGATTAAAGTGAATTTTCGTTTAAACTTTTTTCCTAAATCAACAGAAATTATAAACTTGAAATGAAGGATAACAAAATACGGAACTGCTACCTCTTAATTAAATGAGAATCCATGCATATATAACAAATTAATAAAAATAAAAAAATAAGAGAAGATGGGGAGGAAGGCTGTAGTTTTACCAATCATAAAATATATTCGTTTTTATTGTCCTGATGATGAGTAACGTTTAGTCCATGAAACGTTGAAAGGGTAATAGAAAACTGGGGTTTTTGTTTTGTCTCCATTTCCTTGATAGAAAAATAAATTGATTAATGATATTATCGTTCATATTAGGAACATTTTCTATTATTATTCTTTCATTATAATTGCCACAATATACATATAATATATAAAAGAATGTAACTAACATTATGTAAAATAATTTGATCCATGCGCCTCTCTCCCCTCCGTGGCCGAGAAGTTAAAGATACTAACATTGTTAATATTGATAACTTTCAAAGCCATGGGATGTGGGTTCGGATCCCAGGCAGCCTGATGAAAATTTATTTAAATCAAATGGATACCAATTGATATAAATAAAAATGCCTGGATAATACATATCATCATGTAATTATTTAATGTTTATATGACCTCAGGTGCTAAAGAGACTTAAAAAAAAATTGATTGAAATAAATTTGTAAATTTGTCTCGAACAAAAAGGTTTTTTCATTTTGGCTGAATCTATTGAAGTTTATTCTTGACAGATACGAGTGTCCCAACTTTGTTAAATAAAATTTTCTTGTTTATATATATATGTAGTAATCAATAATCCATCTATTGAAAACAAAAAACCAGGCGGTGCGCAAAAGCAAGTCTCATAACCTTTGAATCTGAATTAAATTTTTTTTTAAGATTAAAGTTATGAATATAATTTTGAGATATAGAATTTACTTGTTGTTGTTGGAGATGCGTCCTCCGGGCTCTTAAATTTTCCATCTCATAAAAAACTGACTAAAAAAACATCTCTTTCTTATAGTGATGGAAGTTTACTTAATCCAACCACGTTGAAGGAAAAGATGTAGAATAAAAAATATCAAGAATTTTTTATTTTTCAGGATTATAATATTACAAAACGTGCTCAAATTAATTTAATTTAAGATCAACGAGTGCGAGATTATTGATTTGACTGAGCTTGTCTGGTGCCTCTTGAACCACAGACCATCGGCGGAATTGCTGTCCTTACACCAAGACACCCCAGCTCAATGAAAATATCCTCTCTCGGTTGCCAATATATAATTTCTCTTCATATACACCTTTATTTTCGCATCCCCTTCTAACGAGCCCATTAGAATGATGCGTCACAATACTAGAAGCGAGCAGGCCTCAGAGGGATGTGGTGGCGTTCTATAACAAATATTGAATAACAGGAGTTTGTTTTGAAAGAGGTGATGGTTTTCAAAACAATGCCCTAAGGGACTATGTGTCAATATATCGTTTAAGATCAATGAGTGCGAGGTGATTGTTTGGTCCCTGGTTCAAGTCCGGGAGGCACCAAACATGCCCAGTCAAAACACTCATCTCGCGCTCATTGATCTTAAACGATATATTGACTTATAGTCCCTTGAGGCATTGTTTTGAAACCCATCAACTTTTTCAAAACAAACCCCTACTATTTAATATTAATTTCATTTATTTTGTGAATTTTTAATTTCTTATAGATTAAAACTGAAAACAAAAATAACACATATTTTACCTGACTTCCCTCAACATCGTTGCATTAAGTAAACTTCTCTTAGTACAAAATATATTTTCGTAATTCCATTCCTTCATTTTATAAAAAAATTTCACCATTGACTCGCTTTTTATTAAAATTTTTCTCTTCTTTTAGATAGAATAGAAACAAGAATTCATATAAGGATACATTCTTGAGAAGAGAGTAAAATATATATATCCCTATTTGTATCTGAATGATTTATTATCATCCATTTTGGGAGTTGAGTTTGTCTCGTATGCATTTTGGAAGATATTTTAATTGAATAAATTGTGAGCAACGAGACACATTAAGAGAAGGAGGGAGAGGGGGAGGGCGTTTGCTCTCTCTCAAGATGCAAGCCAAGCTCTCTCTCTCTCTATCTCATCCATTCGCAAAACTTGCCTCTTATCTCCGGATACTGGAGGGAGGAAGGTCTGACATAAAGAGGCCATTTTGCAAAAGTCACTAAACCAATTGAACAATAAAGATCTCGGCATTTGTTATTCACACACATCGTGAGAGAGGCAATAGAGAAATTTAACCCTCACCTCTTTCCTTTCACGTAAAAGGTGTTATATATTTAAGATGGAAAAAGATCTAATTTTATAAAGTTAGACAGTTATTTTTGCAATATTTTTTAACATTTATAGGTAAACAACCAATTAGTTTAAATAAATATGGTTGGATATCCGTTATCTTTCAATAAAGACTATATTATTAATACAATATGATTATTTATAAATAATAAGTCGTAAGGCGAAAAAAATTAAAAGGAGGGTCCATCAAAGTTTAGGAAATGCGAGAGCTCCGGGGACTCAATAAAATTTTAATTATTCTCATATCTTTTAATAGTTGCGTTGTTTTTTATACAAAAAATTAAACACTTTAGAACGATATCATTCTTTACTAACTTATGAACTCTAATTGCTAATTTTTTTGCCACGCCACTAGTCCGAGCTCAACAACTCATCTAACTTTCTATGATTCGAGACCCAATGGAAAGACTTGAAAAAATCTGAATTCATGGAACATGGAAATGTGACAAAAATTCGTCTAAATATAGGCTAATTGTAAATTTGTAATGTGAGTTGCTTTAACTTTTCCAAATTCCCAAAAAAAAAAAATGATCTTAAAAAAAATTATAAAATAAATGAAGTGGTAGTTTGTGATTATATTTTAATAGGATTTCTCGCTGCCATCAAAATACAATTATTAATAGGTAAATTTTTGCGTAAGTAACCCTTTGGGCTCTTGGAACCCTCATTTACAGAACAAAAATACATCATTCTGAATCTCAAAAAAACGAAGAGTTGGATTGCGAAGTTACGTCGAAAAGAGGCTTTCTCTCTCTTAATAGCTAAAGTCCAAAATTTCACTTCATATTATGAAAAGACACTTAAAAAAAGATCAAATAAAAAATCTATTTGAAAATAAAGTTTCTTTGCTCTTAAGGGACTGAATAGATCTAAAAAATAGAGAACTTATAAAAAAACGAGTTTTGAAATTTATATGGGTATTTTCATCCAAAAGAATGAAGACTTTTTTTTTAGGAATTTGGAAAAGTTAAATCAACTTACATTTAGAAACATTTCGCTTGACGGAGTTCCACAAAATCATATTTTTTGCTCTGAAGATCCCTCGATATCCTTCTGTATATTGAAAAGATTTGCAAGTAGGTATACATGCGAAAGTCTTGGTCTAAGAATCTTTAAATTTTAGGAAAATTTTTTGTCAATTAATAAACGTAGAATATTTATATGTAATAGGGCTCAAGAGGAAGGGCGTGGGAGCAAGAAATGGCGTTATAATTGCTGGCGTTGTTGCTGTTTGGTTTTGCTGCCTGGCTGCCATGCAAGCGCACCATATTGCCATCAACGAAAGGGAGGCACGGAGGGGTGGGAGTTCCCGGGGGAGAGACAAAAAGAAATATGATAGAGAGAGAGAGAGAGAGGGAAAGAGTACGTTGCGATGGTCCGGTTTTGCTTTAAAATAGAAAAAAGTCATCCTCTCCGCCCATCCCCCCTCAATCAACAACAACAAACAAACTCAGCAAAACATTTCGATTCTAAAAACAAATTCGCAATGGATTAGAAGAATCCACTCTTGGCATCACAAATGGATATATAATTAAATATCTATGAACAGAAATATGCAATGGAAAAAATAAATAAACATCATATTCGTTCAAAAAATAATCGAGTTGCATTTTTGATAAAAAAAATTTTACAATTCGATGATTGTACCTGATTGAAAAAATGAGCCAATCAGAAAAAAAATAGGCGTAGAGTCGGGGCATTTTCGGAATCTTATAAATGTTAACTCCACTCTAAAACGGTCAGCAAAAAATTTCCTCTACAAGGAAATCGCAGAGAGATATTACCGCGTTAGTTACTTCCCCGCCAGTTAGATCCTTTAGAGGGGGCTGGAACCACCTATCATGATATCCAGACCACATTTCGCCTCCTTGCCGTTCCGAAAATAATTCATCTATATTATAAAAATGTAGTCATCTTATAAATTTTAATAGAGATTTTTTTCTTTATAGTTACCCATTATCCTTTCTTATTTATTTTGGTAGCTGATAAATTTTATCGCTGGGTACAGGAAGATGATGCAAGAGCTTTACCTTGAGTTCAAATTGACGGAACTTCAATTATTAACTATATAATATAATTTAATAAATAAAAATATTATTTTAAAAAAATATTTGAGGGGTGGCGAGTATAAGAAGATTAAGAATTACTGCCTTCAATTCTATAGATAAAAAAACTTAAGAATATTTTGGGCGGAGTTTAAGCTAAACTAACTTAATTTTAAAAAATTCTTATTATGTTATGTACTTGAAGACATTTTATATAATATTTAACTTATTAAATATAAATGAACTTTATTTATTTTGCATACGTTATTAAATTACACTGTTTCTCTAAATTTTTTTGCCAACTTCTCTCTCCTCTTGGTGAATTAATTGATTATAAAATTGTAATAAATTCAAACCCTTTCTACTACAATAATATACAAACTTGCTTGTTTTTTAGTGCAGAGTTTATAAAGATTTATTATAAATTACTCCTAAATAATCTAATACTAGAATTGTTGGGATTTTAGAAATTTTAGGATATTTTATCGAAATCTCAAAAATTTTCCCTTTATTTAATGTCACAAAAAAATTTTTTTTCATTTGTTATTAACCCGTTAATGTCTGAGTTAAAATATACGATATGATTTGTATGATAAAAATCGCATGAAAAGAGCGAAAAACAACATATCTCAAATATCAAAGCATTTTTTTTAGGCTTAATATGTACATTTCCTTTAATAATAATAATAACGGTAATATTCAGGTCAAATAGAAGGAGAGAGAGAAAAAAAGAGATTGTTTATTTGATAACAAAATTGTGATATTTTATAGGAAATAGAAAAAAAAAAAAAAGGAAGTATTTGATTATAAAAAATATCATTAAACGGAAAAATCATTATTATTATAATGATAGAGTGAAATTGTTTTATTTTTTCTCTTGAATGGAAAAATGTGATTTAATGAAAAATTAAAATTAAAAAAAAATTATTTAGAAGCAAGTTCCTTAAAGAAGGGGGGGGGGGGATTAGGCAGATTGTGCCGGCGGACGGAGAGAAGGTGAACAGCCACCGAGCTCAGGATCAATAAGCAAGGCTAAGCACTGCTGAACCTCGGATAGGTGGCCGCCAAGAAACATCCGCCGGAAGCCATCGGTACTTTTTCTAATCCATTTAAAGTCAAAATACTCTCAGCAGCCAAAATTGACTTAAAATTGAACTTTATAAAATACATTTTTTAAATTAAAAATTAAATTAATAAATAATTCTATAGTTTGTTAAAAAATAATTAAAATAATTTCCTTTTTTTTTTTTTTTAATCGTTTTTGGCATCAGAAGCCATTTAGCCTCCGTCCATATTTATTTAGTAATTTTCCTTTTTACTAAACTAAATGAATTAAATAATTTTTGATATATGTGAAATTAGTTAGAACTAATTCAATTCTTAATAAAATAAATTTAAGTAGAGAGAAAAATTTTATTTCACAATCACAAATAGCCTTTAGTTCATAAAAATGGAAGTATTAAAATGATTATAGAAACCCTCTAGACCAGCGGTCGCCAAACGGTGGTCCGCAGAAAAAGGAAAAGACATTTGCTCTTTTTATACTTTATTAATATTTAAACAAAAATAATATTCTAAGAAATTCTTAAATTTTGAATGACAAAATTTGTAAATTTTTGATACATTTTCATTTGAAAATTACAAAGTTGCAATCGCGTTAAAAAAATTGCACTTTTAACATTTGCTGAAAACAATTGAGTTGTGACACAATTAAAAAAAAAAATAAGCATGCAGTAACGTCATTGGAGCCAAAAATTGATAAACTTCTTTCAAACAAACAGGAACAAATATCGGACTAAAAAGTGTAATGCTTAAATAAACTCCAATTATTTTGTAATAAATTAAACAACCTATAAAGATTTTGTTATGATTAAATAAGCATTTATAATTCATATTAGTGGGCCGCGGGATTTCACATTCTGAATTTAGTGGCCCGTGATGAAAGGCTGTTCTTAACCTTTTTATACTCCCGAGCTCGATCCTAAAATATAAAAAATATCTTAAAATTATTCCCTTAGAGGTCGCGACCCCCCGTTTAAAAACCACTGCTCTAGACGATAAAAGAAATAATAGGATAGGATATAAGATTTATAACCTCAAAAGTGCCTACACAGAAAGAATATCACTGGACTTATCTATGGAACATGCAATTCTAATGGCAATGCTTCATTCAGCTAGTATGAAAGAATTAAGACAATTATAATATATATTCTTAATTAGTACAGTATCTATTTCATTTAAAGAGGCAGGCGTCGTCTTTACGCTATATCAGTTTACGTAGGACTTACTTTCTCAGTCTCATGCTTTAACTCTCTCTTGAATTTTTATTTTTTCTAGATTATTAAAAGTTTATAATTAGTTTACACTTTATATTTTATCCAGTAAATCTCTAAGATAACAAATTTAAGTCATAAAATAACTCGTGCAAAGATTCCAAAATTTTCTATTTTCCTTAGTAATTAATTTCAATTCAACGAACGATGGACCTATGAAAGAGTATAAATGGAATACAAATAGATAAGTGATACTTTATATACTAACATCCAAATCAATTTATTGAAATGGACTTGTTTAAACTATTAAATTAATTAAACGAAATTTACTAGACCAGTATTAAATGGTTTCAAATAATCGTTTTTGAAAGTTTAAACTATCTATTCATTTCGACCAGTGATTGACTCTAATTTGTATGTGACGAGACGTGGTATTTGGATGGTGTCAAATATAATGTAGAAAGAGGGACAGGGCAGCCAGAAATAAGTCTCTTTTCTCTATTTATTTAATATGTCTTTTTTAGGCACAGATTCTTCCATGAAATTTTCAGTTTTTATT
>JAAAKE020029560.1:0-10008 GCA_010014785.2 Anisolabis maritima | reverse complement strand
CATAACTACGACTTTGATCAAGGTAGAGATTAGCGGAATGTCATCCCTCTATCCTCCTCCTCCTCTCTAATTCTAGACCTCCACATCCTCAAATCTGAAATTATATTAAATAGAGTATAGAGATGTTAGAGTTAGAATAAAGAGAACAGGACTAGACTTCTAGGAACATTTATTAAACTCAAAACAACAACACAAACAATTACAACCAACACTCTCTCAAGTTCTCCACTCCCTAAATCCCTAATAAGATGCTCTCTAAAGGACGTAGCTATAAATAAAATTTTTATTTCTTTATAATATTTATATTGATTTTATATTTAAAGGCTCTATGTGCGGACATTTCTCAACTTGGTAAATTAGACCTTAGTAAAATGCGAACCAACGACATGCGAAAACTCCTCCTATTATCCAATCACTACTTCTCACAATTGAGATTTAATTTATTAACTGATCTCACTATCTGGGGTTTAAACAATTAATAGACTTAGCGTGCAAACCCCAATCATATTAAATGTAATATTTACTTTCTCTTACCTATCTTTATTTAAATTCTCTCAGATCCACCCTGGAAAGGACGAGGATGACAACCATTCCAAGACTGGCATTTCTTCCGCCTTATTTATGCCATTTCTCAGGCATCAAGTTTGTTCTCTTTGTCAATAAGATATGGATATTCCTTATTAATAACATTCTTTTTGTGTTTCTACATATATTTTAGATTTTCTTTCTTATTTAATTTACAGAGGAAGGCTTTGAACTCCTTTTTCTAAAAAAAATTTAATATCGTCTATTCTCAAACGAAAAATTAAATGATACCGTAAACTTTTTCAAAAATTAAATTTTTTAACTAAAGAAGAAGAGTGAGTCCAAAACTCTCTCCCAACTTGAATCCGACTTTCTTGACTAATTCCGTTGGTCTTGCATCGTCAATTCTTTTTAAAGCCAGAAAAGAAGATCGAATGGCAAGTTTAGTGGTCTTTCTGTTGAAATCTCATCATTTACCAAAAGAGACGAAGAGTAAAAGAAAATCGATCTAAGATGCGAACCAATGACATGCGAAAACTCCTCTCATCATCCATCGACTATTTCTCACAATTTAGATAATATAATTTACTAACTGACATTACTACCTGGGGTTTAAAAAATCCATATATTGTATATTCAAAGAAAAATATTTAGTTCTGTCTCATTCACAGAATATTTCCATTATTGAGTTATTTTGGGAATACTAGGTAGACGAGATGCGGAAGAGAAATGGTAATAGGAGGAGTCAGCTCCCTCTTAAATATCTACTTTACGAGCGCGGTATAATCTCTCTTTATCAGTGAGATTCGTGGCGCAGGAAACCTTTTGCTGACACTTTTTAGAGTTGAGTTAATATGTCTAAGATTCAGAAAAGCCTGTGAGCTATTGTAACTCTTTTTTTCTTTTTTGAAATATTAAACAGAGATTATTAGATTATATATTGATGAATCTCATAGTTCGAGTAATACATCACGGTTCAAAAATGATTTTGCCGTGAACAGTGAGTTCCCCGCCGATTTTTTAGAAGGGAGCTGCCTATCCATTCCGAATTTCGTTTCGAAAATACCTCACTTTAGATCTATTCAATTTCAAAAAATTAAATTAAAGTTTTTATTCTGATGGTCTAAATATATTTTGTAATATATGAAAAGAGGTCCAAGATTTGATAAATATTAATAATTCGGTAGTTATAAATTAATTAAAGTTCATCAGACCCATCCCCGCCTCCATTTCTGTCATCCATTCTGACTAAACCCCCGCCGGGTTTAGAATTGCAAACGAATCCAATTATTATAATTATTAAATCAAAAGCATATTAATATTATATTGCCTGCTATTTTAATTTAGTAGTATATATAATATATATATATATATGAACTGAGCCTATATGGTAATATATATGTTGATAAATATTATTATTAAGCAAAATTTATTATTACTACTTATACTTAATTATCTTTTTCTCTCATTTTTTTATTTTTTAATTAATATTTATCATTTTTATATTGAAATATTTGTGATAATTATTTTCATAAACAACTTCGATGATCAATTATTAGTATTAAGAGATCTAATTAATAATGAAATACTTAAAGTAATTTTTTTTTTTTTTAGATAAATAAAGATCGTCTTAAGAAACGGTTTCAACTCAGAACTGGATCTAAGGGTCATTGGTTCTCTTCCCGTTCTGAGGGATAACATTTATTTAAATTATTTTGGTAGTTTAAAAAAATAATAACTGAGCCTATATGGTCTCAGTTGCCGAAAAAGACTAAAAAATTCAGAACTATTAGTTTATTGTAGGGTACTTTAAGACCTAAAAATATTTAAATTTTTGAGAAAAAAATTAAAACTTAAATTTAAATTTTCTTTCACATATTATTGATCATTAAAAAGGTTTTTTTTTTTTGTATTTTCGGCATCTTTAGCCATATAGACTTTAAAGGATATATATAGCCATCGGCGCACTCGGAACAGTTTCACCAAAATTTATAGACTACTTCACGCGACTTGGAATGACCACCATTATAATTCCAGCGGAATTGCAATTGCAGCCATCATTGGGACTGCTTGCATAATTCGTCGATGCCTATCAGACACTTATGTATCTGTTTGATACCCGTGCCTACAGGAAATTCCACTGACCACGTGTGGTTTTTTTATCTTGTTGTTTGTGTGTATTTTTAAAAGAATAAATTACATTATATATATATTATTTATTATTACAAATTATCCAGGCGTATTTATTTATATAATCGGAATCCAATTAATTTAAATCAATTTTCATTGCACTGCCTGGGATCCAAACCCAAATCCCTTTGCTTTGGAAGTTAATATTATTAACAATGTCAAAGCCCCCATCCGTGGCCGAGAGGTTAAAGATATTGACATTGTCACTATTGAAATCCTTCAAAGGCAAGGGATGCTGAGGACACGGATACCAGGCATCATTTAAACCATTTGGTATAAATAAATAGTATGTCTGGGTAATCTGTATTCTAGAGTCTATATGGTTCAAGGCGCCGAAAATATAAAATATACCTCTAACATTTCAGCCACAAGGCGGGGAGCTATTGATCATTTTGCCCTTTGGGAACAAGAGTTGGCTAACTTCAAAAATATTATTATATAGTATTGTAATCCTTTAAGGTTCCTATTTCAGTGGAAGAGTGTTCTCAGGAAAAAAATCTTATTTTGTTGATTATTTTTAAAAGTATCGTATTACTTATATAGAATAGTTCATTATTTACACAGTACATAAAATGCTTTCATTCTTCTTGTACACTCTTCAATTTAATTCAAAAAATTTAGTGTGAGGAATTTTGAACAATTATTAGAATATTTTAAATCTTTTTAGACATTTGAGCCCATAGACTTCCATTAATTAATTAAATGCTAACCAATCAATTGTATCGCCCAGGTCAAGAAGCAAACCAGGGACCCTTGAATCATGAACTCTATAAGAGAATTTCGAAAGTGACATTTATAAATTCCAGAAATATAAACAAAGAGTTTCTATAGAAATAAAAAAAAATTATTCAAATTTATTTAAAAACAAAAATGAGAAGACAGGCTGTTAAAGATATCAATATAATCAATATAATATAATAATGATATTAATATACTAGGGAATAAATAAGGAGGGAGTCTAAATGGCCACAGTCGAAAAAGACTAAAAAAAAACACTAGGAAGAAAGATGCAGCCAAGAGTAAGAGGCCTGTATTTATATGATATACATATGTAATTTGTAATATAATTTGTATAAAAATAACAATTTTTATTAAATATGTCGTCTTTAAAGGCTGAGGAACTTCTTAATTTTTTTTATAAATAAAGGCTCTTATTCCTGGCTTCCTCTTCCTATATTGTTAATATAGAAACACACGTTATATGAATGAAGGTTCTGCTGATAGAGTTCTCTGCCTAGCTTCATGGCCCGCTAAAGACAGAATGCGCAGCTAGTTGTCTAAAAAGACTTTAAATTTGACTTAAAATCGATATCATATTTCAGCTTAAAATTTATAAGAAACCATTTCTTTTTTGGAAAATACTATATATACATATCTTCCAAGACAGGTCTATTTCTGAGTTGAGTTTTCTATCCTTTGCCTAGGAGTATTAATACATTTTTTTAAACATCTGAAGCCATTTAGATTCCGTCCGCATATGGTTAATTTAATTGAGAGCCATTTAAATATATATTATCGCTAAGGATGAGAAACGAACTCCTGACCCTGAACATGAAGCGAGCCCTCTTAACTAATCTCCTCGCAAGGGTTATATTTTTAAAATACACTCAATGCTGTTTTAACAAGATTGGTTTCTAGAAAAAAATCGTGTAAAAAAATATATTGTATCTGTGGAAAAATTGATTCCAGTTCTACCTAAAAAATATAATACAAAATTAGAAAAATTATGTTAGGATCATATTATTATCTTAGAGTTATATAAGGGCATGTCGGCCCTGAGAAAATTGGGGCACCGAGAGACTTCAAAACCCATAAATAAAAAAGCCTACATTACAAACATAAAAATGTAGAATGATAAAAAAACAAACAAAAAAGAATTGCAAGCTATTACATTGTTATTTATTTATTAATTTTATTATTTTTATTTTTAATCTTTATAAACTTTATAGTTTATATGTTTTGTAGAAATTTTATACCACTTTTAGTTATTAGGATATTTTTTTTTTTCGTGTGAAATCGAAACTCGTGTAAAAAGAGAATTTTTTTAAATGCGTGTTTTTTTAAATTCCTGTTAAAATAATACGTCTAAAAACAGAACTGTATCGATAATATTTTGAATATTTATATTCATTTAATTGAAATCATTATTGAAATTGAATTTTCTCTTTTTATTTTTCTTTAAAAACTTTTTGTATTAATTTAATAATTTAAAATTTATATTCTTGTTTTTCTTCTTTTTAGAAAATAAATTAAAGCATCAAGGCGTCTTGAAAACATGTTAGTTACAAGCACTTTTTTTCTACTTTATTATTAAATTATATATTTTATGCTTCTTTTTTTTTATCATACAATCCAAGTGAGTAAGGGAATAGCGACCTTGAGTTAACCAAGATTAGACGGACATTTATTTTTATATCTTTATCATTTTTTTCTCTGACTACAGTCGTGTTTCATTCTTACTAAGATGCATCTAAATCACAATAATAACATATTTAATTTAATGAAGTCTCAGTTTTATGCATGTGGTGTGGGGAATAGGAAGGGTGTCAGTTCGCCGACCAATCACAGCGCTCTGAGCAATGCCGTACTGTGTTAACCATTTACGTTATCATACAACATAAAAAACAAATTGGCTGCTCGACCCCACTGTGAATATATGTGACGTACATCACTAACATCGCTGCAGCCGTCTGCCCTGCAACCTCCAACAGTTCAGTACTGAAGTTTCATTAAATAGAGTATAAAATATTTTTTTAAAATTTTACTAATGGTAATAAAATATTTTTCGTTTAATGAAAATTTTTAAGAAGATGCATAAAACATTTTACAATGGATGTTATTTATTATTTATGATTTTAAAAAAAAAGAAGGTATAAGTAACATGTTTTTAAGACGCCTTAATGCATTCATTTTCTAAAAAAGAAGAAAAACAAGAATATAAATTTTAAATTATTAAATCAATATAAAAAAAAAAGTTGTTTTAAAAGAAAAACAGAATCGGAGGCGAAAAGAAATTCATATTTTTAATTTTTCAAATGGTCAATAATAAATTTCCTTTGATATCATATATCTATTAATAATTAAAAAAAAGTTTTGCTTCTAGTAACATTTATCATATTTTAACTGATTAAATTTATTTTTAATTTTTTTTATAATCTAAGCAAAAAAAAAAAAAAAATTAATCGCATAACTTTTTGGAATCCTATAGCAATCGTCGCGGATCATTGATTCTCAATCTGATATCTATAAGCTACACACCTCCCTCCACTTTCTTAGCTTCTTGTATTTAGGCCAAAGCAACTAGAGAAATTAATTTTGATTAAATCAATATGTTATTTTTTATAAGGAAAAAAAAAACTAATTTCAAATTCATTTTAAATGGGTAATAAAATTCCGTGGAATACTTACATAAAAAAGGCGGCTGGGTGCAGGTTTAATTTAATACATTTTGATTTAAGAATGAATTCTTGTAGGGAAGAGAGAGAGAGAGGGAGTTCAATCAGTAATAAAAAAAAAGGATTTTTTTCTTTAATAAATTTTCAAAAATTAAATGTAGAAAAATAGAAAGATAAGGATAGTTTAGTGCTGCTGATTTAACAATTTTTTTTTTGACATTTGTTATAAATTTCTCCGTCATTTTTTTTTTTTAATTCACGAGATAAAAAGAAAATTAAATTTTCTATAAAGCTATATTGGCAGGCACCGCTCACTGGACCCCTTTGAAAGAATCTAATCATAAAAGACATCCTTTAAATTAAAGACGAGAATTTAATTGAATATTTTTATATTTTAAGAAAAATTTCTATTTTTATTGTTTTATAAATATGAATATACCCCGCCTCCCCCCACACCACATGATCGAAAGAGAGAGTGGTATTGGAAATGGCGTAGGAAACTTCTCCCCCTCTCCCCTTGGCATTCAATTATACTTAAATTAATTAATTAATTAATAATTAAACAACAAATATTAATTTTTCTCATATATTTTAATAGTATCTTTATTTTAAAATTTGAATGGTATTTATTTGTAAAATGTTATTTTATATATTTTAGGAATGGCTCGGCTTAATAAATAAAAAAGTAAATTTACTTTAATAAAAAAAAAATTAGATTTAGAACTATCTTTTTCTCTATATTTAGCCCTTTATACTTGACTATATATAATTATAAGGCCCTTCAAAATTTTTTTAAATTGCTATAACACTGGGTACTGACATTGTCTATCTTTAAAAACCAAAGGACATGGGTTCGGATCCCTTGAAGTTTGATGAAGATTTATTTTAATAATTGAATGCTAATATTAATAAAGATCCTTTTTTTTAATGACTTTTGATGATTAAGATAGTTGGTGGGATGCAGGAAGGCTAAAAATGAAATAAAAAATAACTTATTGTCAAAGTTTCGCCTCTATTGCTCCTTTCTTCAGGACTGCTCTCATTATATGTAACATAAAATAATAATAATTAAGAATATTTATTTTTTTTTTTTTTTATTTATTTAGATTCCTCCCTTCCCAAATTTAAGGTTTAGGGTACATTTTTGTTAAGCTGTTTACAATAATTACAAATTAGAATTCATATATTTCACTAGAATTTTCTTCTTCTTTCTTAAGTCTAGTCAGTCTTTCCCATTTTGTCTATATGTTGTAGATTTACACAGATGGTCCTTCTTTCAAAATCTGTCTCCATAAAATAAATAAAGATGTTAATTTTTTACAATTTTTTTGGGATTTGACGGGGACCAGAATACACCTTAACTAAGACTCACTAAGAAACTCACTTTCTTCCTGATGCATTACATCGACAAATTATAAAGTAATAAGTAAGAATAATATTTCTCAAAGCATTATATTATCTATATTGTACTATAGTCATTTATTGTATTTGGTAAAAGGAAGAGGAAATTATTAACTGTGAGTCCCTCTGAATCAATTCTCAAGTGTTTAACCCTGAGGTATATAACCCCCTCCACCATTCTCAAAGCTTGAGAGAGTCCCAATAGAAGAGAAGAAGCCTAGCCTATAAATTCCAATTTACTTGTTGGCAAAACATTACTGCCTTCCCCACCGACACTATTTATTTAAGGCATGAATAAAGTTTATCGGTGCAGCCAACTGCGAATCAACTCATCCTCCTTTAAACTATTATATTTGGCATAGCAAAAACACAAACAGCCAGTCTATACATTATAACTGGAATAAATCTTGTTAGGACGGTTTTTTATATACATATTCAAAAATCAATAAGGTCGGTTTTCCCTCCCCTTTTGCTTTCGTTTCCTTCCAAGTTCAGACGTTTAGATTCCACCTGTCTTTTTGTTTGTTTTGTAAAGACAGAAGAGAAAAATAAATTGGGATGTGGTCAAAGTGTAACTATTTACAAAAAAACAAAAATGTTAGAAGAATTCTGAAATAGATAGGTTTGTTTATTGGTATTATTATCCTAGAAAATGATTTAAACAAAAATCCTGATTAATAAAAAATTGGCTTAACACTTTTTACAGAGTTGCGAGGTTTGGTTCATGCTTGTGAATCTTCTTCCTCACACCATGTCTTGTCTCCCATACAGTTTCTTGATTGATGTTTTTTATATTTCTACTCCTTGAAGATATAGAAGATAATATTTATCTAAGGTTTCTTCCCTTCAGTCAATCCAATGTCAAATATAAAAACCTAAAGAAAAACGTTCGATTCGAAAAACGAAATTCGCGCCGAAAGCTTCCCCCTCTATTGACCCAGGCTCCGCTCAAAATGTTCTTTTTAAGTTTTTCTAATCTATATGCGCATCGAAAATGTTTATTTTTGAAAACCATATAAAAGCGAAAACCAGTAAAAAAAAGGGTGGGAATTTGTGTATATGATTAAAAAAAAATAAATGAATGCCAATAAAAATAAGGAAAATGGAAAAATTGTTAGAAGAAATTGATGCTTTCTAAGCAACGTATAATTCCAACTCTCTACATCTAGTTACTTTTAAATATACATATATATGATTGGAAAAATTAGAAACGATGGCTACCTGCGGACGTTCAGCAGATTTATTTCTCGGAGGCCATTCATGGAGTAGTGACTCAAAATTTGAGATCTCGTCAACAAAACACTATATTTTGCTCGTAGATCAAGCGACTCTTGGCCCCCGGGATCGATCCACGGGATCTCCAGTCTATCCGGTGAATCGGTGTGTTTCCTTTGCAACAGACAAAATATGCTCACAAAAAATTATTTTATTAAAAATAATTAGGCCACTTCAAATTGCCCGCTTCGAGACATACGTTTATTTATTTATTTATATTTGATTCATATGAATCAAAATAAATCTTGAAAAAGCTTTTAAGATATTATTACTCATTCATATTATAAGTAAATTCATAATATTTTAAATAAAGCACAATATTTTTCTCATTTTCAGATTTTTGTATTGTTTTTTTTACTCCTAAATCAAACCATTTTCAATTAAAGTAATTCTAATTTTTTTTTTTAGTATTTATTTATTATTTTTATAATATTGATAGTTGATTAATACAGACAATGATAAATCTCTAAAAATGAAATTAATAATTAAAATTGTAGACCGGCTATATAGTAGCACCCGAAGCAAAAAATCTGGTGTTAGCACATCAATTTTCCTTATCTTAGGAAAGAGAAAGTTGTGTGATATCCGGCCGTCACACCAGATTTTTACTTCCTCTCTAGTTTTATTTTGCAAAATTACTATTAACTTTAATGCAAATGTAATTAAGAATAATTAAATTTGCCATTTGAATGTCTTTTAATTATTCCATGATTATGAAAGAGTAAAAAAATAGAGATGTTTTTTTTTAAATTAAAGAAAAAATTAAGGTTGTTATATTTTTCCAATGGTGGATCACAATTCTTTTCACATATATACACATTAAATATTTATTTTTGCAAGATCTTCATTAAGAATGCTTAATTCTCTAGGTCAATGTTGTTATTTACGACTTTTTATATTTCGTTTATTCATTTGATAATAAATAAATAAATAAATAGAATTTATTCTCATTTTTACTTTTAATTTTTTATTATTCCTCTGGCATTATTTAGCTATTGGTTTAAAAAAATTTTTTATTTTAATTTTTAAAATTTTTTTCATTCAATTTTGCGTATTTTTAAAAATCTTAAAATTAAAGTAAATAATTTTTTTTTTTACAATTTTTAATTTTTTATGTGCCTAATTAGTACTGAAATATAATAGGGAATTTCGTAATCATTTTCTTTTTTTTTAATGATTATTTTTTTTTTATTTTTTTGCAATTTTTTTTTAGATTAATATA
>JAAAKE020029559.1:0-27416 GCA_010014785.2 Anisolabis maritima | reverse complement strand
TCCCTGAGCCGGATTGGCAAAGCAGAAATTGGGCGAGGGCTGCAGTTTTTTGGTCACCCATATTATTTCAAATGTTTTAAATTATTTTCTCCAATTACAAGAAGCGACTTGTTCAGTAGATAAATTTGTTCCCTATTTCATTCTCAAAAAAGTATGTTCTTAGAGTCCCAAAAATAGAAATAAAACAGGGTATTTTAGTATAATCGCCGATCTGATTTTATCCACGGGCCAGATGAAAGCAATTCTCGGCCCAGATCCAGAAACCCTGATCAGCCCCAAACGGGCAGTAGTTTGGGTACTTGTGCTCTAGAAAATCGCTCAATTCAAACATACTTCTACCTAGCTTCCTAAAGATTCATGCAAACTTTCATAAATCTCATTGTATCTCCAATTATATTTTCTACCAACTTTTTTGCTGTCTGCCATTAATTTTTATTTTAGTTCACCTATACAGACCTATTTTGCTGTTCCTTCCTCTATGACCAAACCATCGAAACGTTTCTTAATAATATCCTCTTTTTCCATTAATTATTTTTCAAAAATACAGATTAACCAAAGCTAAATTGTTTTGTTGTCATTCATCACTTTAGCTCCAATATACAATGTAAAATGAACTTGAAGTAGATCTAAGAACTTTGAAAATCACTTGAAAAGTTCATGAAACGTAAAGAGAATTTTGGGAAGTTAGTTTATATAGAGATGGTACTGATCTGATTTAGAAATAATGATCAAAAGAGAAACTAGTTTATAGTTATTTCTCTATTTCTATCCTTTTTTTTCGGAGGGTCCCTTCTACAAATTATAAAGAAACAAAGTAAAAATTTAATTCGGTCTTTAATTAATATTTTTAATTCATCCAAGCTTTATTAAAGTTGTGGAATTAATTATTATTTTGCTAACTAGTTAAAGTATATATATTTTAATTTATAAAAAGTTAAAAAGAGAGTCTTTTAACTATCACAAATAATTTATTTCCCAATTCAATATTCATCATTGTCGTAAAAATGAAAACCACAATTTTATTATCTTTTTTTTATCACTTTACTATTCAATAACTAGAAGAAGAAAATGAAATGACAAGCGAATCTACCAATATATTTATTTATCTATTTTTCTGTATGAAATTGAAAAATATAGTTTTATGTTCTTTGTATTTATAAAATGAGATCAAATAAAGTCTTTTTCTCATTCGGTACAATTTTTTATATTTCTAAAGTTTGGAAATTCATTTCAAATAAAAACGAATATTAAATTTAATAGCAAAATCTTCACTTAAATGAGCAAATAACTAACTCAATCTGGTTAATCATCCTATATATGGTGATATATTTAAATTATTATTTTTTCTTCGAAATTTTTACATTCTAAAAATAGAATATAATCAAAAATTTTATAAATTTTTTTTTATTGGCGTTATATTGGGATCTCCATCCATACCAAACCATTTGTAAAACTTTATCTGGTTTTACTTTAGAAAAAAAAAAAAAGCATATAGGTTAATTCATTCCCAAACTTTTGAGCCCCCGAATAATTTTTTAATATGACTCTAAGTCTACATAAAGTCGGCAGATTAATTTTTTTATAAGAAATTTCTGTGTCTTTGTTTATATAAAAATTTCTTTTTTTTTTTTTATTTAAAGATGGTTGGTTAATATTAAGGTAAGAAATTAAAAGGTCACAAGGGATTTGAGGACAACATTAAATTTAGAGGATGTTAGGGAATTTATGGTGGTTAATTTAGTCTGTTGTCTGTCAATAGTTGGGCTTTAGATCCTCTCTCCCCTAGGATTAAATAAATTATAAATTATGTTAGATTAGATGAATGGAAATTAGGCGAATTTAATTTATTTCCCAAATACTGAGCTTAATTTTGAAAGTCTAAGGACCTAGTTAAGATATTAACCAAGTTCTATTTTTGCAGCTTACCGGGAAAATATTTTATTTTTTATATAAGGTCTTTGATGAAAAATAGAATACGTAAATTGAGGACTTATCATCAAAGTACCGTATTTATTAAATTCTTCTGTCAGTTTCGGGTACTATGCAATACAGGAAATTTGGACATTTTCTTACCTAAATATGTACTATTTAGTATAAAGACAAAGTTCTGATATCACAAAAAAATCCGTGTCGGGTTTCATCGAAAATACACTTTTTGAGGTGCCCTGAGTCTAAAAATATATAAGAGAAAGCAAAAATTTGTCTCGAAAATGGTCTGTCTCTGTGAACAAAATATCTCAAAAACGAAAAAACGTTCGAGCCACAAATTGGAAATTGAAGCTAGATAGAAGGTTTTGAGTAAAATCAGCCAACAGCTACTAATACTTTACTGAAGAACTTTTTTAGTTTTTGATTTTCTCGAAATAGACTTTAACGATCTTAATTAAAATTTATATATCAATAATTTTTTAAATGTATTAACCCTGATCAGCCTCAAAGTCGCTTTGGGCCCACTTTACTTTATAGGTTTTTATCATTTTCTCGTAAAGCACTCTTTTTGTTTTTTTTTCTACGTATATAATTAAGTAAACTCAAGATTTAAGGTTCTGTGTGGATAATTAGATAAATTTAAGATTTATTAATCATTTTCCACCTCAAATACTTCAATTTAATATTTTTAAAATTCGATATAAAAGATAGGAGAAATTGTTGCCATGTTTATAAAATCTAAATTTAAATTATATATTTATTTTTAAATATACAAGATTAAGTTACCAATTTAATTTTTTTAAATTTATTTATTTATTTTATGTTATTTAATTATTGGTCTAAATTTGAAATGGAAAAATAGGTGGTATCATTATTTACATCTTGGGTGCTAATGTACTATCAGAAAGGAAAAAATATCTCGACACGAAAAATCTTGTGGCAGCACATCACATAACTTTCTCTTACCTAAGTAGATAAGGGTATGTTACCTAAGTAGTTAGGAGAAAGTTATGTGATGTGTGGTTGGTCAAGCCAGAATTTTTATTTTGGAATATGTTTGTACATATAAATGAGAAATGTACCCAATGACTGATCGACTTCGTTTTGTTTAGAAAGGATGCGCATACAAATTCTTAAAAACATTTTACCCTATTCAGCCTCTAAGGGTGGGGGGTAGGGGAAGGATCAAAATAGAGACATGATTTATATAAGTGTTTTGGTTTTTTTTTTTCTTTTGAATTTTCTAATGCTGAAGTTAGGATATTTTCTATTTATTTTATTTTTTTTTTAGTATGGTGGAGATATCTAGGGAGGGATTATTTGTATGCGATTTGACGGGGGCTTAGCAAGGCTCTCTTTACAAGATTGATTAACATTGTACGTGGATATAACAACAATAACATCTTCTCCCTACAAGAAAATGAATGCATGTCCTTATGTCTGTCTTTATAAAAATATTGTAAATTATTCAAAAATAATGTATTAATTAAAAACATATTTAGAGTGATTAAATGAAAGGCTTCTGATGGAGCTTTTTCCCTATCTTCTTCATAAAAAAAAAAAAAAAAAAAAAAAAACGAATGCTATTTATAATAAGTATTTAGTTGAGGAGGAGACGAGTGGCTATGACGGATAAGCTGCAGATTACGAATCAGGAGTTGCAACATAACTTGGGTTCGAATCCCGGTTGTCGCTAAAATTATTCAATATTGCCAAAATCTCCCCTGGAGTAGGAAAGTGGGAGATAATCTCACCTCACAAATAGGTACAAGGGCCCAATTCGTGATGGCCTAAGTACCTATGGGACAGAACCCGTCTCAAAAATTAAATCCAATCCAATTTATGTACATGTATTTGCGTTGAAAACTCAATATCAAATTTTTGAAATTCAGAGGACATGTAAATCTAAACAAGAAGTTTATGTTAGACTGCATTTCTCCCGGGCATTAATCTATGCGAAATCTCTTTCTATTCTTTTACTTTCTCTTAACTATATATGAAATATATAGTGAGAAAGTATGGCGATCTCAAAAAAAAATTGATATAGAGATTTCAACGGAAATAGGTCCCCTGAGTCTAAAAAGTGGATCTTGCAAAAATGGCATGTCTGTCTCTGTGTCTATGTGTGAACAAGATATCCCAAAAATGAAAAAATGTGCGAGGCTGATATTTTATATTTAAACTAGGTACCCTGGTTGCATGCACTTCGAAGCTTTTCAATAAAATCGGCTAATGGGTTCTAGCACTTTATTGATGTATATTTTTTACTTTTTTTAGATTTTTTCAAAATTGGTTCTAACAATTTTGATTAAATATCATAAAACAATTATTTATTAGATGATCTTTGCAATGTATTAACCGTTATCTCTCCCAAAATTGATTAGGGCCGACTTTACTCTTGTACGTTTTTAGGATATTTGCAAATTTCTCTTAAACTATTTGAATGATTTTGATTAAATTTGCTCTACATATAATAAATTAGATAATATTTAAGACGTGTTAATCATTTTCCACCTCAAAATAGTGTGGGGCCCTTAATTTTGGATTTTAAATATCCCTTAGAAAAGATAGGAAGACCTGTTGCTATGGTAACAAAATATAAATATTCTTAATTGCTACAATAAACGGAATTTGATTGAATTTTTTTTAATAATATAATTTTAATAATTGATTAATATACACAAAAATTTGTAAAAAATAAAAGCTAAATAAAATTGTGAACCGGATATTAAGAGTGCCCAGGGTCAAAAATCTGGTGTGACAGCATATAACACAATTTTCCTTAACTTGGGTAAGAGAAAGTTGTGTGATGTGCAGCCGTCACACCAGATTATTTTTATTTAATATTGTCGATCCTTAATCAAGACAAAAAAGAAGAAAAGTAGCGAAACGTCAACTTGGTTCTAAAGATAATTAAGTAACATTTATAAAGATGTGAGAGTTGAGAGAATTGAGAAGAAAACGGAAAAGTTGTTTGTTTTCATTTCTAACTTTCAATATATAACAAAAACTTTATTCTAACTTAGACAATTTTTTCTAGTAAACAATATTTTTTTAAATGTGAAAAATTAACTTTATTAATGTATGCTTAATGTGGCTGTAGCTAGTAAGGATATGTTTGTGTGAAATTAGATTATCCTTAAAGAAATCATAATTGTCTCTCTTCCTAAAATTAACCAATGTTTAGAGATGAAGCCAGAAAAGGAAATTAAAATTTAACTAAATATTTCCAACTAAATTATCTAACGTAATTAACTAAATTATTATCGATTGAGATTTTGTTAAATAAATCAGCAGTTTGCGATTAAGATTGTTAATGTAGCTATATATAAACTTCAGGAGACAATTTTCTGATCGGCTTATGTTGCATAAACGAGGGGTGATGGTGAGGGTGAGGAGTAAGGGCTTTGAAATGTTAATGGGATATGCACTTGTGATTTATCCTGGTGTGTAAGTAAGGCAAGGGATATAGGATAGAGCCTTGGGATATTATGGAATAATAATCAAGCCTCGCAATTTCACCTGGGCCACCATTAAAACATTCCACACATAATATGAACCTAGTCTTATTTTATTTACATTCCAATTTGATTTATTAACATAATATATATATATATATTATCAATTACGGTCTAATAGATATACGTATATAGAATATAATAAATAGAATTATCCTTTGGAAAGTTGGAAGTTGGAGAGCTTCCGTTTTATTGACAAAAACCAATATTATATCTTTCTATAAATTTTCGATAGTTTCTTATTTCTGGAGCATTACCCCTTCTAAATCTTTAAATTAAATTTTCTTCCTTTATAAGTTGAACTCAAATACCAATATCTTATAATTCTTAATGACATAGCCTATTTACATAGTGACTACTCAAAAAATTACTATATCCAAAAAAAAAATTTTAAGTATTTTTTATTAGATTTTTATCTCTAAATTTAAAGTCTAGATGTTCGAATCCATACTACAAAAATAAGTTCATTTATAATATAATCAATTAAAAAATATTTTTTTCGTATATTTACTGAAGAAATAATATTCCCACTTTACTTTGAAGAAAAATAGTGCAATTAATTTTTATGCAAAAAATGGATGTTTTTTTCTTATTTGCATGCTATCTCATTTTTCTTTATAAGTCTAGAATTAGGGCTTTTCCAGTAATATGGTCAAATAATCTTCCACGATATATTAGGGGTAGTGCTCTTTACTAAGGAGGATTAAGCTCCTTGAATGGCCATAAATATATTGTTTATTAATACAAAAGGTTACAAGGTATTAGTTTTTCTTTTTCTCATGAATTAATATGTTTATTAATAGATAAAAGAGAATTCATTTAATAAATTTTTCACTATAAACAACTACTAATACTTTAGCATAAGAAATTATTCCATTAAAACCCCTTAATTAAATAATTAAAACATTAATTTAAAACAAGTCGATCACTGATCCGAGGGGTTAACTTTGCCGACTATTTACTAACAAATAATATAGGAGAGATCTCTAATAAATAAAAATAATAATCATAAGATTTTTTTTAAAGGCTCATCTACTAACTAACCTTATGTTTTCACTTAAATACATATCTAATAAATTTAAAATTTAAAATAATCTCTTTAAAAAAAAAATCTGACCATCCAGGCGATCCCAAGGGTCGCCTTCCTTGGATTTCCTCCTGTTTACTAATTTAGTTTTAATAATTCCAAATAATTACGACACCTAACCATTTATATGCATATGATAACTATATATTGATTTTGAAAATTGTTAATATTATGTTTTTTTTTAATATTATAAAATATGATTTTTTAAAGAGAGCTAAGGGAAATGGGAGGAGAGGTTGGGAATGGAGGTTATTTGGTCATTAAGTATGTCAGAAAAGTTCATTATATCAAATTCTCTTGACAATAAATGCTAACTTGGCAAAATTGTTTTAATGTTTTGTAAAATGAAGAGAAAAAGAGAAAATGGAAATGAAACCACACGCATCAAAATGGGGGTGGGGGGGAGCTGGGCGGGGAGGATTTTGGTCAAAGGCCAGTGACCAACAAACAATTAGCATAACTCTTCATTAAACACAAATAGAATGTAAAGGGGAATTTGTTTCTTTGTGTAAAGTATATTGAATACCGCCATAATACATTGGATTATTGGATAATAACAAAAAAAAACTAATTAAAAAATAAATTATTATTAAAAATTTAGATTATGTTGAAGTTCAATTTCTCTCCGGATTAGTTTAGATTAACCTAAAAAAAAATTGCTTTAATAAAAATTTATTTTGTGGGTTTAAATGTTTTAAATTAGGAAGGAATCTATAAAATTTTAAAATGTGAATTTATATGGAATGATATTTTTTTAATGGTAAAGAGTTATTTTAGCTTTTATCCATTCCATTAAACAAGAACATTTTTTAAAGCACAGTTATCACAATAAAATAATTATCATAGTTTTAGGTTTTGAATTATTCTTTGAAAGCTAAAAAAAAATAAATTTTTATATAAAATATTAATAAAATTGGGTGTCGCGCTTGCATTTATTATTAAATGGGCGCAAAAATTCTAAAAGAAATATAATAATGAAATACCTAGTTAATTCAAATTTAAAATAACCTTCATATTTATTATAATAGTGATATTTATTACAAAGGATAATTTTTTTCTCACAGGGAAAGTCATATCCTGCGCTTCGTCAGTTCGCAGTCAGTGAGCATCTCCAAAACCTCATCAGGTATCGACTTAGTAGTTGCTACTATTACAGAGTGTTTTTATGATTCAAACATCGCATGGAGGGTGATAACTCCCTACAATTTTTGTATTTTTACTTTCTCTTACCTATATATGTAATATATAGTGAGAAAGCATTGCGATCGCAAAAAAATCGATGTCGAGATTTCAACGGAAATACACATTTTGAGGTGCTCTGAGTCTAAAAAATGGGACTCTCAAAATGGTCTGTGTGTGTTACAAGCTTTCTCTATCTATCTTAAATTAATCTAACGACTCTATTAAATTGGCATTCAGTTGGAATTAAAAGGCTAGTTAGGGGGCCAGGCATGAAAAGTCTAGTGTAACAGCACATCACTCAGCTTTCCTTAGGTAAGAGAAAGTTGTGTCATGTGCGTTTATTCATACCAGATTTTTTATTCGATTCATTAATGATATAGAAATTTTGAGATTTAGCAATCAGTTCAAAGAGAAATAACATTTATAAAAATTTCAAAATTTAAATGAAATGAAATTTTTAACACGAATATGGCTTATTATTTTTTTAACCATTTTTTTTGACCATTTTAATTTAAATTAGTAAAACTATTTCATTTGAAAAAGATATAATATGAAGATTAACACAATATAATAATAATAAGAAGAAGAAGAAGAAGAAGAAGAAGAAGACTCCAGGGTAATCTCGCAGATCTCCGACCATCTTAGGTTAGACGTTGCGTCAGGGATGAGGAACATAAGACCTTACTAAGGCAACATGTCGACAGGCGATTACATGGAAATTTCTTCTAGGAGATTGAAGCCGGTGGTCTGTCGGCAACGCGCACATTTAGCTTCTTGATGTCGGCTGGTCTTAGGTGCGAGTCTGAGGGATTCATCCTTGCCTGCCAAGATGGCGTGATCAACACCCTCTCTTACCGCCGACGAATTATGAACGTGGATGGTCCTACGAATTGTAGGACCTGCGGGGAGCATGAAGAGTCTTTATACTATCTTCTCTCTGCTTGTCCGAAATATGCTCCGCCTATGTGTATCTTCATAATGCGGCATTGAGGGTGTTGTACTATCATTTGCGCCATTCATCAGATGTGGATGAGACACCTGTGCTGCCATATGCTCCCGGGGATATTGAGTCCGTTGTTGAGAATGAGGAGTGCCGTATATATTGGGACTTTTTATTCTCAACTACCCGGCTGATCTAGGCCACCAAGCCGGATATTGTCCTCTTTGATTTGAAGACTAAAATGATTTACATCATTGAATTCTCGACTCCAGATGAGTCGAATATCGAAGTCATAGAGAAGGACAAACGGACCAAGTATCAAGATCTTGCGGCCTAAATGATTACAGATGTAGGAGGTTACTCGGGGCTATTCAAGTTTGGGTTGCGAGCTAGGTGCAAGGGATTCGAGAGAAGTTTTGAAGTATTTTTTTGTAAGATATTATAAGAAAAATTCACTCTTTAATCTAGGAAGGAGAAGTATTGCATTTATGTTAAATTTTCCAGAATCCTTCCTTTCAAAAATGATATTTGTAGAGATTTGTCAATGTGTGTTTGTGTATCTGTGAATAGAATAAATCAAGTAAGAAATTTTTTATATTAATATTAGATATCAAAATTTAAAAAATGATGTATAGCAGCGTTTCTCAACCTGTGGTTCGTGTTATTTAGGGGGCACAAAAGAAGCTTTCAATGGAAGAATTTGAAAGAGAACAAACAAAAGAACAAAGTGATAGATAATATTTGCAAGATAAGATAAAAAATTAGACTTCAGATTATTACTGAGGGGTAAAATTTTAAAAAATTTGATAACTAGTGCAATAGAGCCTATATATAATTCTGTTTTTTATTTTTTTTTTCTTTATAAAAGAGAAAATTTGATTAAAAAAAAGGACGAAGGCTATATAAAAGGATTTCTCTCCTCTACTAAGCAATTAATTTAAATAAAATTTGGATATAGATTTAAATTATAATCAGAATTGTAAATTGAGATTGAACGTGTGACAGTCGAATTTTTCGTACCGATGTTATGTGGATACAGCAATCAATGATATTCAAATTAATTTGGACTAATTAAATTCCGACAGTGATTACACAGCCATTTAATTTTCATTAAAAAGAGCGAATGAGAGGGAAGAGGAAAAAACTTAAATAAGTCATTAAAGAGATGCTTGAATTGGGATTGGTTGTTTCTGAAGAACAACCACCCTTCGGGTCAGAGGAGAAAAATTCAAAACAATTCATTGGAAGGCAAGAATTTTATGGTCTCGTTTGCATAATAGAGGCGAGGGCATATCACGTGAACGTGACAGGGCGCCGGCCTGCTTTTTATGGGTCTTGATAAGAGTTGTAAAAAATACGGACCGATTCCGAATCCAGGCAAGTTGTCAAGACAAAAGCCAGGCTAAAAAAAAGGTGCACAATGTGGTCAATCAAATGTAGAGAGCCTCGGGCAGGGAGAAATTTTATATGCATTACGTTAAATAAACATGCAATACATGTTTTCATCTAGTTATTAAAAAAATATAAATATTAATATTACTCGTAATAATGGGCCTTGCATCCAATCAAGAAACTTGGTCCTCTTGGACTTCTCCTTTAAAAACATCTTTTTATAGAATAATATAATTTTTCATACCAATGCAAGAGGCTAAGAAATCGCTTTATTATATAATATGTGATATTTAAGGTAGTTGAGAATTTTGAAAAATGAATACCGCCTCTTCTAAAACAAATTTCTGAAATAAGTGCGAAAACACCTCCACCCTCTCTCTCATATTGTATTCGTGTGTCAAATATTCATTCATTCAGACACAAGGTTGTGGACCTAAAGAATAAAGTGACTAGACACTTCAAAAAATGTCTTCATAATTAAAATTAAATTATGTGCTCCATTTTGTAAAAATATGAATATAATTTAGAAAAAAATATTTATATTGTAATTAAAAAAGTATTTTAAAATTTTAAAAAGTTCTAAAAGGTCTACTATATTGGTATTGTACAGCAACTAATCATTTAGAAAAGCAAAGTCATCTCAAACACGTACTTTATTTTTCGGATTATTTTGTTTTTTAGAAAATACACTTTCTTCAGATTATTATTATTTTAACATAAAAATATATTAAGGCGTCAATAATTAATTGGCCTCTAAACTAGAAGTGTATATATGCATGTATATTATAAGATATTGAATATTGAAATGATTAATGGGCAGATGATATTAAATTTGTCATTTTTCTTTTATATATATTGTACCGAATATGAGACCCAAGGTTAATATGAGACTCCTATTCAGCCCAGCAGGTGGTGCAGCCTGGTGGGTTGCGTGGTTCACAATAGTTTATACGGTGATCGGTAGTTTGAGGGTTAGTGAGGTGTTTCTGAACACTCAAAACTTCTTTATGCGACTTTTTTAAAATATGTGCCTTTAGAGTTTTTTGAATTTTTTATCAACTATTATAAACATCAAGATTTAGGTAAAAAGTCTTAATTATAGAATGATAGCCATTTAGACGAAGTGTAGACATGCGATTCAGTTTTAAAGTTTAAGCCCAACCAAACCTAAAATAATCGTTCTAGAACATGTCCATTAAGGAATAATGTCTCATATTAGGGTTACCCTACCATTCATGCATTTTTGCAAATGTTAATCAAAATTATAAAATTTATAGAAAAGAGAGATTTGTAGATGTTCTCTATTAGCAGGGACGTAACTAACAAACTATATTTAATATATTTTTCGTGTCCTGAGATTAGCCTACTCGAGATCAAAAATGCTCCCTTCAATATCTTACAACCTAATATTTCCAATGTGAAATTTTAAATATATTTTTTTAAATGAGATTAATTCTTTAATATTTTAATCTAACACATCACTCAATAAGTCCCGAGGCTAACTACTAAAAAAACATTTTTTTTTTGCAAAATTCGACTTTATTCATCAACATATTCTCCTTCAAGAGAAATACATTAATTCTCTAACATTTCGATGCCTTTTTTGTAGAACTATTTATCTTTAGACTCAAAATAGGCATTTATTGTGGCTATGACTTTCCCTGGAGCATATTGTTGAGGTCAGCGAACAGTTAGTAGTCACTGGGAGCCAGATCCAGAAAATATCATTGTAGCCAACGACTTGTGACACGGTGCGCATTGTCTTGGTGAAAGAGCACTTGTTCTTTTGCATTTGGGGCCGTTTTTTTCGCAATTTCTTCCTTCAAGCGCACCATTAATGCCATGTAATATTCGCTGTTGATGGTCTTTCCTTTCTCAAGATAGTCGACGAATAAAATACCTTGGGCATACGGAGGCCAAAATCTTACCGGCCGACATTTGTGTTTTTGATCCCTTCGGACGGCTTTCACCCGCTGCTGTCGAGTCAGCTGACTGACAATTTGAATCCGGAGTGTAGTGGTGGATCCATGTTTCATCTATTGTCACATTTTTATATTTATTTAAATGGGATAATCTCAGGAAATACTGAATAGAATTAAAATAATTTCTCAGAGATCTCTCTGATTGTCTTAGACTAACCAGCATCTTGCACGGTATTTTAGTTCTTTCCATCCCCTGCCCAGCAGGGTACATCAGGTGGAAGAGGCGGGACACCAGATCTAAAGTCAGGTCTATGTGTCTATGTACCACACGACTCAGGGAGAGAAAAACTAATAATCGATCGACGATATACTCTATTTGAATATTAAAATAATAAAATTTATTATTTTGTCATTAAAAAAACTTTCTTTTTTTTTTTTTTAAATATACAATGTCTCTCTCTTTTTCTCTCTCATGTAATCTAAATAGTTAATATTTATTTATTGTTGAGTGAGTCTATTATTAACGAGAAGCGATTTTCCCATATAATCTTATTTTACCTACCCTACATCGGTACAGAGTTTGGTTGGATTTCTAAAAAGTTAATTTGTCTCTTCATTTTAAAAAAGCGATGTCCTAATTTCCTTTTCCTTAGCGAAAATCTACAATCAAAATTTTAATAGAAATTTATTAAAATAAACAAAAATAAAATAATCCAATAAGAATAAATGAATTGTATCTTCTTTTTTATTCACTTGTTTTAATCAATTTTCCTTTTACTTTCTCTTACCTATCTTTATATGTAATTTAGAGTAAGAAAGTATTACGATCTTAAAAAAAATCGATATCGAGATTTCAACCGAAATAGACGATTTGAGTCCCCTGAGTCTAAAAAAAAATGGATTTCGTAAAATGGTCTGTCTGTGTGTGTGTGTGTGAACAAGATTTCTTAAAAACGAAAAAAGTATTTTATATTTAAGCTTAGATACCCTCGTCGCATGCATCTCTTTTGAATAAAATCATCCAACGGTTACTACTTTAGTGATGTACTTTTTTCGATTTTCTCAAAATTCGGATTAACGATTTTGATTAAATTTCATATATTAATTAGTTATAAGGTAATATAGGAAATGTATTAACCCTTATTCCCCCACTTTACTGATGTAGTCTTTTGCCGTTGTTCGTGTAGCGTGTACCGTGGGAGTAACCGCTCTGTTTCTTAAACTCCTTTAACGAAACCGATTAAATTGGTATTAAATTGGCACTAAATCTATCTAGGGGGACCGACGCAAAAAAAATCACTCAGCTTTCCTTAGCTTAGGTAAGATAAAGTTGTGTGATGTGCGTTTGTCCACACCAGATTTTTATATTCGAGCTCAAAATTAAACGGGATGTTAATTTTTCATTTTAAATGTTTTTAGTGATATTAATTAATTAGTTCAGGCCTTTTGAAAGTTTTCCCCGATATGCAACCCAACATACATGCATGGATTTGGTTGCGAGCCTTCAACTTATTTTTGTTGTGCATAGTATATAGGGCATATACTATTTAGTACATACACAGTATATGACTTTGACAATATCATGGAGGCCAATATTAATTTGCTTTTAGTTCAAGTTGCGATGATAGCCCTCCGATTGACATATTAATATGCATTAGATTCAAATTGAAAGCTCTGCATTTGGTGTTGGCGCTTACCACCGGGAGATGCGCTGCTGGCGTTTAATAAAGACGGAAGACATCGTCAGGGCGGATCTTGTTTGCTTAGGTATACATGCATTCTACCTTCTATGCTCTCTACTCTTACTTTTGGTCCAGAAAGGTGGTATGCTGATAAGTTAAGCGATTCCAAGCCACTCACTCCATCATCTGCTTAGCATGCAAATTGGCTCAAGCAACAATCATCGTGGTTTTTTTTTATTTTAAATCAGAATACTCCTAAAAACTAAGCTATCCTGATATTCTTCTTTATATGGGACATTTTGCCAAAACTAAATTATCCTTGCAAACAAAACAAATATAAATAAATAAAATAAAATAAATTCTAGTATAATTTAGAATTTCAAGGAAGAAAGTATTTGTGTGAACTCAAAAATTAAGTGGTATTTTTTTGATAAAACAGAGGTCATTTCATTTTGATAGACAAATCGAGCTCCCCTTGCATAGGAGAGGAGCTACGACACTTGAAGCCACCAAAGAAAATAGTAAATATAAAATACTAAGGAAATAATATACTTATGATTCGGTGCCTGCTTCACTCTTTTGTTTTTATTTATATAGTAAAGTTAACTAACTTATTTTCTTATGATAATATTATTTATATTGTCCCTTTTAGAGAAAATATTAATTCTGCTCATCATTATTAATTAACTTCTTGAAACAGATATTATATTGTTTGTACATTCTCCTAGCTTGGATTTCAAGGGACATTTATTCTGAAGAGATAATTAATTTATAACAATAATAATAAGTAACCATAACCAAGTAAAACAGTCGTTCCATTCTCTCACACATTTCGAAGGGTACTATTAAACTTTAAAGAAAATATTTTAATGTAAATTATAATTCTAAAAGAAAAAAGAATACTATAATATTATAGTCAAAAGAGAAGTTTCAGATAACAAACAAACAAATTCTTCTATATGATTTATTGAACTTTTTTAAATCTTCATTATTGATTTTGGAAATTGCTTAGTACACATTCGATTTCATCCATAAAAATTATTGATATCTAAAGATGATAAAAAAATGACTTAAGGGAGTTTGGAAAAGAACTCTTCAATTTTTTCTCCCTTCCATCTCTAGAGGCTAGCATCTACTCCATATCAAACATCTATTCCATTGTGTGTTTCTTTCTTCATTTATTAAGTAAAGCTTTGATGTTTATTGTTAAAGAAAATTGCAATTTTTCTATGAAAATAAATTAAATGAATTGAAATTTAGTGAAAATACGTTTCGATATACATTAATTATTTTATTATAATTTTATATAATTTTTTTACTTTAACTTACCTAAAGTCAACCGGCACTAGTATTTTACTGATGTACATTTTTATTTTTATTTATTTTTTTTTTTACTTATTTATTGTTTTTTCGATTCTTTTCATAATTATCTCCAACATTTTATTTATTTTATATATCAATTACATAATTTAGTGGGTAAAGCCCTTGAAAAGTACTTTTTTTAGTTTTTTGTTTATAGTTTCTTTATTTATAATATTTCAGAAAACGTGTTTACATATTATTTTATTTGCCTTTCACATTAAAGATCGAACTTCCCGGAGCTAATTTTGCACATGTGCTGAAATAGAAAATAGCCAACATCTATGTGTAATAGACATAATTTAATGAATTATGTACATATACATATATATATATATATATATATGTAATTGCAAAAAATCGGTTGAGATTTCAACGGAAATACACGTTTTGGAGGTCCCCTGGGTCTAAAAAAACGGGACTCGCAAAATGGTCTGTCTGTCTGTCTATGTGTGAACAAGATTTCTCCAAAACGGAAAAATATACGAGACTGAATAGTTTTTTCGCTTTTCTCAAAATTAGCTCTAATGATTTTGATTATAATATATATTAATTATTTTTAGATGTTCTTTGAAATATATTAATCCCCCCCCCCCCCAAAAAAAAAAAATTGTTTGGGGCCAACTTTAATAATAAATAAATTTGCATTGAAAAATCAAAATAAATTCAAGTTGACTATATACATTACGTACATTGAAGGGCAACTTAGAGGCTCGACTCAAAAAATCTGGTGTTACAGCACATCGCTCAGCTTTTCTTACCTTCGGTAAGAGAAAGTTGTTTAATATGCGTTTACTCACACCAGACTTTTTTCTTTTTCTTATATCGTTTCTTGTCTCGAAATTTTGCTTCTCGCTCTCTTTTCTCGTCTAGAAAACGAGACGAGTTGCAAATTTCCTCGTCTCGGGGCGAATGGCCTAAATTTTAAACTCAATTTATACTCCCCCAAAAATTGCAACAAATTTTTTACTGGCTATATGATATTTGAAAGCATATCAATAAAATGTTTCATTTTTCTTATGCTTTTTTCCAATCTATAAATAAAATTTATTATTTAAATTAAATAAATAACAAAAAACGTTCGATATAAATTTGATTATTTGTTAGGAACTTTTTTATTTTGCAGTGGTAATTTTACAGATAGAAACCCCGGGAGGCAGGAAGGCACATTCACACATTTATATTATACAAATACATACTTACACTTGGTACATATGATACATGAACATAAACACATACGATTTGTAACCAAAGAGGTTCGGACTCGAATCTCGACTAGGGCTTAGGGCTTAATAACATGAAACCAATATCATGGAGACTAATTAAATGGTTAAACAAACAACACAGTTCAATTCTCGTTTTAATTCTACTCTATCTACTTTGTATGATGTACCATGTTTTCATTCCTTGACTCCAGGATCTAATAAATTAAAAGCATTTTATTAAGAGAGTTATGTAATGCACGTAAGTACCTCCAGGCTATCGTAACTTATCCAAAAGCCATGCACCCTTGTATTTAATGAATAGATCAAAAGAACTAGTCAGAGTTAAAATATTGTAGATGGGGCATTTCCTTCCCACTACATATATAGTGTATACTAGAGTGGTGGCCAATTTATTGCATCACCCACATTTTTTACTGTTTTATTATGATTTGGGGATAATTATCACTCTTGTCCAATCTCATAGAAATAATATATGCAACAGTTATGTCTGATGCAACCTTTGCAATACAGACTATCAAAGCCACAGTTTGATGAAAAATTTTCACAGATTTACACTATTACTTATATAGCAAGATGTGATTTAATAAATTTCACCTCCACTACAATATATCTTGAAAAAGTCAGATTTTTATCCTGAAAAAATATGTTTAGGCTTTTATTTTATTTTGTTTCCCGTTTTTCTTTTGCCAAGATACCTATCTAAATAGAGGGCTGCTATTACATGAGCCCAAGTATAATAATATTTTTTGGGGCCACTCTCATAAAAGTTAAAAATATTTTAAAAACTTACTTTTTTTTTTTAGAAATATTCTCAAGCCTTGGACCCCTCTGGCTGTGTTTATATATATATTTTCCTTAATATTAGCCCAATCTTTTCCTTCTTCAAATTTTATTTGTCCTTTTTACTTTCACTTACCGAAAAAATGAAAATAATACATTCAATCCAAAATTTGTAAATAGAAGTTTCAACTGAAATACATGTTTTGGAGCCTCATGTGCTCTAAAACATAATTTTCAGAAAATTCTCTGTTCTCTTCAATGTCTGTTTCAACACAAAAAATAGACTAAACTACAAATCTAAAATGTATATTTTGGTTTTATTATGTAAAGCCCCTGAGGAGTAATTTACTTTGTTTTTAGTTTTTTGTCTCATTTTTTTGTGGTATGGTTCTTTTTTGGTGAGCACATAGTTGTAAATTCTCCAGAATCAGCCATATACAATTGATTCGTTCTAATCATGTATATAGACAATTGCCTTTCAAGGAAAAATAATTATATAATAATTTTATTAAAAATTATATATTTTCTGTGCTGCTACTAAGCCTACACTACTATCACTAAATTAAAATTACGTCGTTTAAATAAAAAAATACTGTTTAAAAGAAATAATTCTCCATGATAAAGTTTTCAGTCGATGCAATTCAATTTTTTCTAATTGCATTTTAACGGGAATTAAAAGGATAAAAAAACGATTATTAAGAGATTTAAAAATAAAAATAATCGAATTCGTGTGCAGTGAAATAATTCGTAGAAGAACATTTATGAATTGCTTCAAATATGAGATTTTTATTGTTTATTTGAATATTACTATAAATTTTCGATAAAAAGCAGAATATTTCATTGTTATATTTACAAATAAAAAATAGCTTATTCCAGAAAATGAATGTTTTTCGTTTTAAAAATTGTGCTCCATTTACTACTTCTATCAGAAAGTATGACTCCATTGGGAGAACAAAACACAAAGCGGACAAATTAGTTTACCAGCGGATTTTGTTCATTAAATCTAAAATGAAGATTAAATTTAATAAGCATTTATTTTACTAATTAATTTGTTTTTTTCTTCTGTTTCAGGTGAGTCTCAACTAATTTTCTTCAATTCTCTTCGATAGATGTGGTATGGTATGATTTCTTATTTTAAATATAATATAATAAAATAAAATGATAAATAGGTCGAAAAAATTTTAATATTTAACCAGCTATAGGCGAAATATTTTAACTAACCACGGGGCTTCCCGATTTTTCTATTTCTATTCAACTTGTTTGTACTTTCATTTTGGCTTGGAATAATTTATAACTTGATTTAGATGACCTCAGGTCCATTTCAGTTTAAAAAGTTTGACGTGACATATTTGAGCCGTTTTTTAATTGGTATAAGGCTATTTATTCCTATAATGAGTTCATGAGTTCTACACATGTTTCTATTTTAATTTGTATGTAATAATATTTAATAGTTAAAATTATTTTGATGAAATTTTAAGAAGAATATGAAACCAGCTGCTACTTAGGACCTTACATCTCTTGCATTTATATATATATTTTTACTTTCTTTTATTTATTTTTCTACTTTGTTAGACATCAGCTAATCAAACCTTAGAATAATGATAGTTATACTTCAGATCAACCGAAATATAATGCCAAAAATGATGTAAGATGGTCTAAGCAGCAGCTAGTTTCATTTTTTCCCATCTCCTCAATAAATATATCCAGCATCTTTAACAATATATTCATTAAATATATGACATAAGTCAGACATCTTTGTTACAATAACTAAAAATAGAACTTCAAGTTTGATATGAAGCACCTCTGTAAAGAGGAATATTGATCAAGTACCAAATGGCTCCTACCTATCGAAAGGGGGAAATAAAAATATAGAAAGAGAATGTTTCAAATAAAAGTTGTTCGAATTGAGAATAGCAAGCAATTTGTTTATGTGCAATATACAAATATGACCGAGGTCGATATTTTTTGAGAAAATGGGGAAAAATTTTTTTATAAAAAATAGGGAAGGATAAGGCTGGATTCTGACCAATCGAAATTTCTGATTTTCCACACATAGGAATTTGAAAAAGATATCCAAATTTTATTTATTTTTCTCATTGGGAAGCACCGCAAGTGGCTTCGAATTACAAACGAGCCTAGCAATTTATATCTAAAAGATATTTTAGATGAATTTGTAGAGCAGCCTGGCGAATAATTTGAAATAATTTAATAATAAAAATATAATAAAAATCAACTTGACATGGCGAATAAGTTGAGATGGATATTCCCTAAAAATACCGAGATCGTTTGCAGGGTAATCCACCGCTAGGTTACAAATTTTCGAAATTCAAACGTCTTCTTCTTCAAGACAATGATGCTTCATTGTATTAATTTACCAATCATTTTTACTTTCTCACACTATTATATTTAATATTAAGAGGTAAGTATTATGATCATTAAGAATTAAACACCGCCAATTTTTAAAAATATCTTTTCGTTTCAAGTGAAAAGGACCCCAAAAATGCAAAAAAAACCTTAATGTGCGCATGTGTATGTAGGTATGTATATTTGTGTGTGCAGCTTTTATTTTGGCATATATCTCTGGAATCACTCATTGGAAAAGGATGAAACTTAACAAGTTTATAGCCCTAGGAGTGGCAATTAGGCTACTAAAATTTGAAGCAAATCGGTCCGCAGGGGCGGTTAAAAAGGCCCCCTCCTCCAATTTATTGCTCACCATGATTTTCTCAGGATCCACTGGGTTAAACCTTTTGAAACTCGGTGATAATAATTAAAACGTTTCTCTCCAGTTTTTATAACAATACATTGAGCGGAAGCGGGTTTATTCTAAAAAAACGAAAAAAAATTTGAGTATAAGATAATAAACAAGTCATCTTAGAGAGACAACTCTGAAATTTTATTTAATTAAATTAATTATTTAATCAACTTGACATGCCTAGCATTCTCGGTAGGTTTATAGAGCGGCCATCTTATATTTCCATAGAATATGGTTAGCGATTGCTAAAATGGATGGGAAAGTGTTGCAACTTCGTTGCTTATTTTTTTACGAGATAATTCGAAACATATACACAGAAATCGAATCGGCAGATTGTCCTGGAAAAATAGAGTTTGAGCTTTGATGTGCAGTGGAATTGTCTAATAGATTGGCTAGAAAACAATTTTTACTTTCTCTTACCTATATATGAAATATATAGTGAAAAAGTATTGCGGCCGTAAAAAATTCGATGTCGAGATTCATTTGGCATTAAACGGCTGCCTAGGGTGACCGACGCAAAAAATTTCGTGTGACAGTTCATCATTCAGCTTTCCTTACCTTAGGTAAGAGAAAGTTGTGTGATGTGCTTTTAGTTTTCAAATATCCTTCTACATCAATATTTAATTTTTCTCTTGTACTTTAGTAATTTATTTTTCTTTCTTTATTCCTTACTCAAAAATTTCGTTTTTAATTTTTTTCGTATAAAAGACTCAAGCTCTCTTTTCCTATATACTTGTTAATTATTAAAACCAGCAAATTTTTTCCTCGTAATTTGCAAACAATATTCTATGTTCATTATATATTTTTAAATTAAAAATTAAGATATTATTGGGTTAGTTTTTACATTACAACCAAAAAATTTCTATATTTTGTAGAAAGAAATCTTCGAAATGCACCATTCACTGATTATTGGTCAAGCAAAAGGCTAATTAGATTATTAAACAAAAAAGAGGCCGTTCCCATTCCTGCTTAGTCCACAGCCATGTTTTGAATGAAGGGAGAAACCCCTTGGAGGGATGCACTATTTTCTAAAATTTCCTCAAAAAGACATTATATCATTACTATATCTATAAATCTTTTTAATTTTTTAAGCGAATACCAAGGCCTCTTTAAATTCAAAATATAGTGAAAAAGTATTGCGGCCGTAAAAAATTCGATGTCGAGATTCATTTGGCATTAAACGGCTGCCTAGGGTGACCGACGCAAAAAATTTCGTGTGACAGTTCATCATTCAGCTTTCCTTACCTTAGGTAAGAGAAAGTTGTGTGAATATTAAGAGAAAAGTTAAATATATAGAAATAATTTGATTTAATAACATCTAAAGAATTAAACCAAAATGATATTGTCCAATAATTGAGTGAATAAACAATCATCATTGATATACAGATATTTTAATAAAACCTATATAAAGATGTTAAACGCCTTATTTCTCCAGAGCTGACCATCTACTCTGAGAGTGCAGACCGGACAAATGCGCCAACCTATTTTAATGAAATAAACTTTAATTTATGGAGAATATAGTGAATCATCTAAACAACTTTGGAGTTATGAAAGGACTTTGCAAAATTAGTGTACAAATTTGTCATATCGAGGTCTTTACCGAATAAATTTCTTGATTACAAGAAAGTGCAGTTTATCGTCACTGACATAGCAAGAATTCTTGTTTGGGGCGCCCAGCTATGTTTGGGGGAGAGGTGTGCAAATACTCTTAAAGTTAGTTTTTTTAATTTCTAAGTGGTTCTTATTAGAATTTTCATTTCAACTTATTTTTTAATTTTTTTAGCGTTGATGAGGAAGAGGTAGCACCTCGGTTCTCCTTGAAATCGCCACTTTTTACATTTTTTTCATTTAATTAAATAGTTTTTTTAGATTTTAGATTTGTACTAAACTATCAAAAATTTTATTTTTTATTTTATTTATCAAACCTAAATTGAAGAAATTTTTTTTTTTTCATCAGTATAATCGATTTCTTTTTTTCACAATTTTGTCCGACTGCAGGACAAATTCCTCTTCATATCTTTTTTTCTAAAAGAAAAAACCAGCCATTTTTATTTTTTAAATTATGAATAGAAAAAATGAATAAATATATTCATCTAATCATCGTTAATTTAACCTAAATAAATATGTGATTTTATTTAATCTGCCATAGATCTATATAAGCAATACAATATCTATAAATAAAGCTAAATATACAACATGGTCCCTAGGTCCTTCCTTTTATTCATACCTTTCTTCTTTCTTCTTCATCAACCCTCTTTATTAGGGCTCTCTTCCTCACAAATAAAGAACCAAGCCTATCTTGGATTTTTAATGGCTTGTCTCTAGGTGGACTTTCTTTCTTGATTTGCCCCTGTCCTTTATTCTTGCTGTTCCCTTTGTCCCTCCATGGGATAATAATCTAAAAAAAAAGGGACAGAAGAGAGAAGAAAGTCGTTACGATTTTCAGAGAACTGTGACGTCACTAGAGAGAAATCGGATAAAGAAAATAGAATATTGCTTATGTTACGTATCATTTTTCTTGTTTACTTTTCACCCTCTACTCAAGTCATCCCCAAAGAGTTGGAATTTCCTGGACATGCATTATTTTTGTAAATACATTCTTTATTTAAAATACAAAATTAACTAGTAATATTGTTGACTTTTAGTTTACTTTTTTCCAAAAATACAATTCGAATTTTCCTATATTTAATAATTAATAGGCTCTTAATCTTAAATATAAATTCATTGGTCCTTATATTACTGGACAAACGGTTTGCGAATCCATTTCATTTAATAGTTATACCAATTAAGCACGCACACATAATCATTAAATTCTGACATATATTATTGATTATTGTTCTAAACTGATTATTCATGATTGTATTAATTTTAATAATGATTTATTTTTCCCTATTCAATGTATTTGTGCTTTGAATTCATTTCATCTCGTTTTGAAAGAAACATTGACATTTATTATAAAATAAACGCATCCGCTTATTTATCTTTCTATATGGAAAAAAATCAATTATACTAATATTTTATCTCTTAAAATTTCAAAAGAATATATTAATTTCAAAAATTAAAAGGTTTATGTTTATTTTTTTATTTTATTTGCAAATTTTTTGAATTTAAAAAAGATAGGCCATTATATCTAGTTTTTATTCTTTTATTCAAATTTATTAATCAACTGGGACAAATCTAGATCACTGAAGATGACCTGAGAGTGAAACTTCGGTTATATTTAGAATAAAGATATAAAATCAAATAAATTAATTATTATTTTCACCATTCAATCAAAGAGACGGATGGTATTGTAATCATACTTTAGACATTTTAATAGATGTGCATTTGACAACTTTTTTTTCTATTTTCACAGTGATGTCTGCTGTAAGTATGGATGGAAATATGTAGGCAGTTTCTCCCATAATTTCACTTGAGCACTAAACTCAAATATATAGATTCAGATTTTTTATTTATTTACTATATTAATTTTTAACTTTTAATTGATTAATTAATTTGAGTTATTTGATTCTGTACTGGCTACAGAAAATAATACTATTATTAGTATTACTACTATTAGTTGATTTTTAACCATGGAATTTTTTTTACTTAGAAAATAAAAATTATTTATTACTTTCTCTTATCTTTATATGAAACATTTAGTGATTGCGATCGCAAAAAAAGATGTCTAGATTTCAACGGAAATACACGTTTTGAGCTCCCCATGATTCTAAAAAAGTCGGTTTCGTAAAATGGCTTGTCTGTTTGTCTGTGTATGAACAAGATTAGCTCGTTTAATAAAAATAGATTTTTACATAAAACATTGATACGCATAAAACTAAAATGTGACTAAAATATTTGCAAATAAATTATATATAGTAAACAAAGAAGATAGGTGGCCTTTATTTCTCTCATTTTCTTATTTCCTAAGAGTTCGTACAGAAATATCATTGGTAATTATTCCATTTTATTTTTATGACCTGGATTGGCTGCTAGGTTTTAGATTTGGCCCATGGCAATGGCAATCTTTTTTTTTTTTTTCGTTTTAATAAATAACCAGGGCATCTCCATAGAAAAACAAGCTGTAAAGAATGGCTGTAGGCGTTGTAAGGAATGGCCGTAAGCGGGCAACAGCCAAAGGGATGATGTTCGCCGGCAGAGGAATTCTCCGAGGGCAATCACACGTGAAGTTTCCTGGCCATTGCCCAGCCCTTGGGCCCCTCTCTTAAATCGTATCCAACGGCCCCCCTGGGACCCTCCTTGCCAAGGTTCCCCCAACTCCAGCCATCGATCCACAAACATTCAAATTTCATTCACTATTCCACTATATTATTCAGGTTTACAAATTAAAATCATTTTCAATACACAAATTGCAGTACATATCTAATATTATAAATTAATCCTAAGAAGATCTGCTTCCTTGACTCCCTTTTAATTATTTTTTAGAATAAGAGACGAACAAATGCTATATGGAATTGAGAATTTTTAAATGAAATTTAAAAACGACCAATGACGTTATAACTCTTTAAAGTTCTCTAATAGGTGACCCAAATTAGGAAGCCCTAAAGTGTTAAAATATTAAAAAAATTTCCTACAAAAGTTATTCAATTTGCTAAATAAACCAATATTATATTGATTCATATATGGGTGTTAATTAATAAAGTTAACATAATAAAATAATTGAAAAGTTTAATATTTCTTTGGATTAAACTTCAAATAACACTTCCACACTTTGCCAGTGGATTGTTACCAACAGTTGATGTTTCTATATAAAATTTTGTTTCAATCCGTCAGTCCGGTCTATCGACAAACACACACAGACAATATTGTCTAAATCACTTTTTTGAACTCCAGGGACCTCAATTCGTAAGATCGATAAAGTCTCATTTCCAAAATAATAACGATTACTAGACTTTGCTATATATGTACAAGCCGTCAAGTTTTATAACTTTGATTTCATCTGAAATAAGAAAATCTATCAAAATTGATTAACTCTATTAATTCACTTATAAGTTTTATATATATATAAACAAGAAAAATATTTCTATTTTGTGATCAGTCTGGAATTCCAGAGCCGTGGTGTAATGCTATTAGCAATCCTGGCTCTTTCTCTAAGGTTTCTCGTTTAGTTAAGAAACCAATCATAAGATTTGACACAACCTTAATTGGATTTGCATTTATTGCAAGTGGCACACCAATTCTGGCTTTTGGCTTTTAATACTTCCCAAAGAGTAGAGATGCCATTCCGCATTTAAGGGTTAGCCGAAGGGTTAAATATCGGATCATAAGCACATGTCTTTTTAAAATTATTAAATATCTATTATTGTTTTACTGAAGTGATATTTAAAATATTTATAACTTATTATTTTGCAAATTTCTTTTTAATACAAATATTTTGTATGGCGTGTGTACTATAAAGTGAGGCATAGTATTGTAATCAAAAACGATGTTGACAAAAGACATTATACGTTTAAATATTTTTTTGTTCTCTCCAAACCCCGATAGGAAAGGAAAGATCAAAGAAAAAAATTTCCGATTTTCAGCATCTCTTCACTTTTCTCAATTCGAAAAAGATAATTTCAAAATAATTTGTTTGTTTTTCACTCTGCTTCTGCGAAACTACTTACATTTATTAGTCGATTTGGAGGAAATGATATATTTTTCTATCTATTCTTTTCAGGGATGATTAATTTAATTTTTGAGCTCACTCGGACTTATTTGGCCTTGACAGGCATTTCACATCGAATTTCATTTTTCCACATCCAATCATACATTGTTAACTTATTTCGAAGAAAATAAATATCCTACTTCTTATTATTGAGTTTAAGAAGAATTTGAGTTCACTCGAACTCATTTGAGCCATAATTAAATGGATGTTATGATAAACACAAATATTAATGAAAATACTTAAAAGGATAAGACATCGATGGTCATGTCTTCGCAATATATAAAATACTAACTCATTTATTTTGGCTCTGTCAGTCAAGCCAATATCTTTGGTTCTAATGTTTCATAATAATATATTCCTTTCGATATAGATTAACAAATCTCTATACAATTAAAATTGCTCGTTATGATGGATATAGTTTCAAATTTTCAGTCTTCAGAGAGATCTCTTTGATTGTGGACTTGTTGATTTTGACTCCTGCTTTCCTCTCACAGATAATATTACTTCAATATATTGACTTTTGTTTTTTAATATATCCGTAAATACAATCCGATTTATTTGGGGTTTTCTTTCAAAAAAGTATTAACTGCAGTTCACGCTTGCGTGGACTTACATTTTTTTTTTCAATATGGCTGAGAACCTCCCCCCCTCCCGGGATTTGGATGAGACTCCTGATAAGGACTTCCATTAAGAAAATAAATATGGAATGGCGGATTGCTGTCCTTTTTTTGTTTTTATGAAAAAAAAAATGATCACAGATAAAGTAGCCGAATATAATAATGAAGGAAATTAAAATATTAGAATGAAAATAATTAAAACATTAAATAATCAATCTATTCACCCATTGAATTTTGGTAAGTTTTCATTTAAAAATTTGTCTAAATATAATCATTGCATTCTAGCGAATGCAGCTATTAACAACAAGTATTATTGTATTAATATTAAATATAAAAGTAGAAAGCCTATTTTGTAATTCTACAACATTTAAAGACACTAATGTGATTATAATCGATTTGTTCTTTGATGATATAAGGAAAAAGGGTCGTAATTTTAAAATAAATTCAACAAAAAAAATGTAGACTGTTCTCTTTGCCTTATCCTGAATAAGAATATATAATCAAATTTGAATTGAATTATATTTTATAGCTTACATTTGAGATAATTACCGAACATTTTATTTTAAAAGCTACTTGTATTTTCCTTGCATTTCATTTCATTTCTTTTCCTAACCGAGTTAATCGGCGAAGATTTAATTTAATTTTTATTTTCATTTTTTTTTTAACTTTTTTAGGAACATTTGGTTAAAATGAAAAAAAGAAATTTTTGGTGGAAATGATAAAAGAACTTTTTCAATTATTTTGGCTTATTCTTTAATTAAACGATAACAAAAACGGTCTCACGGATGGAAGTAGGAACTATACTGTCATTTGATAAAGTATAAAAAGATATTTAGATGTAAAAATAAAAAATTAAATTAAAAAAATCTTTCAGTTGTAGTTTGAATAATTGTTTGATCGTCTAAATAGTTGAAGTTGGAGAGAGAAAAAGCAACGGATGTCCAATCCAAAATAACTTAATCTATTGCACATGTTTCGAGCAACATAACGTTGGTCATCCTCAGTGCACAAAAATCAATCAATTTTTTGGTAAAGGTACTGACAATGATGGAGTAGAAGCCAGAGAAATGACTTGGGCAACTCATCTTTGTCAGCTCAGGTATTTAGCGACCAGAATTTACCCAAGCTAAGCTAAGAGTGGAAAGTGGACGTTAAGAATGATTCTGTCAAAAAATAATATTCTTATTATACTCTTCGTTATTAATCACCCAATGAACGACGTGTCGCCAGGGTTTAACCGCTCAAGTGGACCACCACCAGGAATGCCCCCCCCCCCCCCCCCCCCCCCCCCACCCCCACACACCCCCCCCCCCCAAAAAAACACTTATCTTCTACATTATTCTTTTTTTTTTATTTTTTTTTTTTATTTTTTATATCTAT